>DWQL01000092.1:0-21817 GCA_018231265.1 Noctuana haematospila | reverse complement strand
ATTACCTCATTGTGATTTGTTTACAGGCTGATGTAATTTAATAAAACGTATTTTTAACATCGCATGTAGATATGTTTTTCTTTGTAGACCCTCAGAAAAGACATAAAGAGGAAAATGAAACAATTACCGGTACTGTGGTAATGTTATTTACATTATGGTTTTCTCATGGATGCCGTTTTCAGAATTAGATCAAATTAAAAATGGACCAATCGGGAAGCATCAGCTTTCAATGCAAAATCATCCAAATCCGTTCAAATTTATGAGGTAACAAACATAATAAAAAATACAGTCGAATTGAGAACCTCCTCCTTTTTTGAGGTCAGTTAAAAATAAACATTCATGCACCTTGTTCTGAACACCCTGTAAAGTGCGTCTGCATCTTTCGTTGTTATTACAAGAAATCCTAGTACCTACCTAGTTACGCTAGTGTTAGCGTAACTAGGTACGCAGTTACGAGTTACGACAACAACTCAAATCGTCGACTGTCATCGTTTGGGAATTTACGAGCATCTTAGTGAAAATCAATTCCACGAAGATTGGCTATACAATTGCTGACGTTCTAAACTTTCCATCATATTTATGTGCTGCCAGCTGGTAGGAACAACGAATAAAGAGATCGACAGGAGAATCGCTATCATCTATGACTTAGCACACGATCAGATTTATGTTTTATCAGCGTGTGAACACAAAACCGTAAAGTCATAATGGTCTGTCCCGAAACATTAAAAATAACGGGCACTTAAGCGTCGAAAAAGATCGTGCATTGGACGGCTAATATTAAAACGTGTTGCTTTCAGGATAGAACATAATAAATAGTCCTTTCTATTCTAAGGTCTTAGGTTCAATTCCTAGGGGACCACAAAAATGAGTTTACACAAAAAAAATGTCTGTGTGTTAGTGTCATTATCTATGTGTGTCTATGAACACATTGGATACACCAGCATCATGTGGCCAGCATTAAGATTAAATCACGGATTACACTGCGTGTATTAAATAAAATTAGCATATCATCACTACCATACTCCAAAACTTATTTTTATCTTTTGAAATTGTTTTCAAGTAAATAACGGTATTTATTATAACGGGAGAAAGTTCATTATCGCATGAATAAAATATTCGGAATCGCAACGGTAAGATTGCCGATATAATCACCGTTTCGACCTCTATTGATATATTTCGTAACTTTGACGTAACTTCTGTGAAAGCATCTCTTCAATAAGTGATAAGACAACATTCCTTTGCTACCAGAAACAAAGATCAACTCTCGTATTCCTCAAGTAATAAGGATCAGATTTGGTTGCAAAATACTTTCGAATCATCAGATTTAAGTTTTTTTATTACTGTAATTGTTCATATTCACGTAAGTACAATATCGGTGCATTGTTCATGTATCAAATGTGACCCCAGCGGTCCTGTGGGTCACATTTGACCCAGGTGAAAGTCGGCAGTTCCGGCACAATCTGACACCTGTAAACAAGAGTTGTGTGCGTGCGTGTATGCGATCATTCTGCGCTGAGACGGAAAGCTGCGCGCGCGCATCGCGGCCTAATCGCTTATACATACGTGCCATGCGGGATTATTACGTGCTGCGTAAATATACGTGAACAAAAAATGACAATATCTCACTAAGTAAAATAATATTGTGTCAAAAATGGCTTTGCTAGCGCGTGTTGTACTTGTCTTAACATTGACTGCAGTTTTAAATGCCAACGATTCAAGAGACTTTGATTTCGATTCTAAAGAAATGATGATAGCCCAGGAATCGAGGAATTATCAGACGATAGTAAAGCCACCTGTTAGGATAATAAAGCCAAGCGGAGTGACGAACTCGCATAGACCTCAGTACAACCTGGATTCACTGGAAGCTGACTTAATAGATGAAGAGCTGGACAACTTTTTTGAGACTACAACGAGAAGAAATTTGTTCAAGACGAACAACATCAAGAGAGAGAAGGAAGTAATGATAAGGGATGCGGTGTTGAGAGCGCTGGAGAGGAAAGACCACGTGGGAAAGTCTGCGCAGATTCTGCCCATAGTTCGGGCGATGTCGGGGAACCAACGAGTGGCGTTAGCTTCTTTGGTTGCCAGCCAGGTCAGCACTCCTCCTGGAAGACAGCCGCTGAATCTTCCACAGGTAATATTTTTCTATAATGATTGTCATTGAAATAAACAGAACAATTTTTCCGGGTTTTAGTATTCCGGTGAAAAATATTGAATGTTTGGACATGTATTGTATATGCAAATGTACCTATTTTTAATTTGCGGAGAACGTTATAATCAGATTAATATACAATTTATTTAAATAACACAAAAGAAAATTGAAATCTAATGCGTTATTATCTATTACCTCATTTTATGTGCAATAAAATTCTTTAATTTATGATTTTAATCATACGTTTACTGATTTTTAAACAAGCGCAAAATTGATCTTAACTTAGGTATACATACGAGTAGCTCAAAATATTTTCTAAGTGCATTTATAGTGATAAGCTTTAAGTAGGTACATCTACAGACAATAGTATGCTTTGTTGATATAATAGATTTAGAAAACGTGAGAATTTTACGAAGCCGAAGCCGTAGACAAAAAGTTGCAAACATTGACACAAGTTTTAAGTAATATGAGTGCGAAACTAGACTAGAAATAAAAAAAAATTATGTTAATTATTAGACATAAATATAAATAGTAACAAAATATTATTAATTTTTATCGTAAAATTTCTCGTATTTTCGATAACTTTTTCATCATAGGTCGTTCTACCAATAAATAAAATTACTCTTACTAATGTACTTACTATAATGTAGGGAATAATAAAATGATCACTTAACATTAATAATAGTCGAGTGCTCCTACGACTGGATGGCAAGTCGCCAAAATTGTATAATAACTTTCCAATCGGATTGAAATCACGCTTGAAAGTGACTTTGTGAATCGCTTAGAGCTACATTTTGGTAGCGATTAATGTACAAATTATGGGGTATTATGCAATCGCTTAAAAATTTAATATTTAGTTAGACTTTGATTCAAGAATGATTCGAACCAAGAAAGAAAGAAGATTCTAATACATTATAATAGAACAAAATTGCAGTAGGTACCTAACATATATGTAGACACAGGGTAGGTGTAGGTACTCATGTAAAAATATTAACTAAACACGGTCGTAGATTCTTCAAACCAATGTTATTTAATATGAGATTAGAATAAATACTTGATATCGTTTACTTAAGTTTTGTGAGAAGTGGGTATGGGTGCATAGAAGCCTAGAAAGCAAAAAAAATTGGAGGAAAATGCATGATTTGTTAAAACTATAAAGTACACAGAGCCCTTACAAGTTCTGTGATGCAGGCGAAATAAACCAAAAAAATTATGAATCCTAACTATTTAGGTCATTACAATAAAGTTTGTCATTGAAACTTTAGGATATACCTACATAATATGACAAATTAAAAATAACGCCTCACACTGACATCCCCACACTATTCCCTGTGTCGTGGGCACCATGGACACATACCAAGACAACCACACAAACACTCACTCCGGAAACAGGAATCTTCAGGTACAGGAAATACTCGTATTAATCGCACAATATTAAAGAAGTTATCTTCTAAGTTCTAACCGCTCGTAATCGAAACCAATGCTCAATCGTGTGAGCTGTTAATTTTTCATTTAAGTATTATCGCTTAACGACATGCTCAGCACTAGCACAAGCTGCGCGCTAATAATAATTGATTTAATTCTATTTACCTAACCCTGTTTTTTCTAAACATTCCGTTGTCCAACAAAAATGCTCCACTTGTCTTATAATTTACGACACGGCTCGAACCAACGGATAATTCTTTTCCCACAGCGTTAGTTTTTACTATTTTCATTCATAGTGTGGCAATTAAGTGTGTGAAATGTATTGAAGATATAATTAACTTTTAATAGCAAAGAGAAATGATATTGTGAGCGGATGTTTTAATAAAACTAGGAGATTTTACGTTTTTAATTAGTTTGATTAGAATTGCTATCTGAGGTAGTACGAACTAAGCAAGAAGTCCTATCTGAGGTTTTTTCAGACTGGACTACACTAGATTTTCTTAAAGTTTCAAACGAATGACGTCATACTAATATAAAGAGTCACTGCTCTTGTTAACATGAGCTGTTCGGTCTAGTAGACAATAGGAAACGCGTGAAACGTAAACCGATGCAAAAAACGCCCCCGTTCCGTCAGATCGCATTGAAAATGAACGATAATTTGATATAAGCAGTAGCTGCCAGCAGTGCCAGCAGTGTTAGTAACACGACAGACTAATTTCACGAGAAAAATACAGTAGTATGTTGCAAGGTGTAGATAATCATTTCTTATCCTCGAAGTGGTCACTTTTATGGTGTTTAAGGAGTGGTTACCTGAGTCCATTGGTGAAAACCGTCCCTAAATTTGATTAGCAGTTTTTGAGATTAGCACGTTCAGGTAGACAATGGACCCGAGTTAGATTCCCGCACTATTTAAATTTTATTAACACTGAGCAAGCGAAGGAAAACATTGTGACAAAACGTGCATGTGAAAAAAACACCTGGATATTAGCATCGAGGAAAAATTTTACATCTCAACTAAGATAGTGTTAATAATAAAAAAAAAAGAAAAAAAAAATTTTTTAATAAAAAATAAAAGTTATAAATTTTGAATCCTTGAAATTACAGCTAGACACTACATTTCTCTATGTTATGTATGTAATATTTGTAGAACAATGTGGAAATTTTGTATGCTTACCGCTGTACATTACATTTTATAAGGATTAGTATTTAAGTTGTCTTGTAAGTGAAATGTTAAAATTTCTTAAGACAATAAATTTCTCTAAACCGAAACCGAAACCGAACTTCCAGCACAAGATAACTTAGTGTGAATAACAGTACACGCGAAGGCATCCGACTCTGATATACTTGAATGGCGGCCAGTTATGTCTTTAACTGCCGCATTAATATTGAACAATATTTGCTATCTACGCGAACTGCTCCCGTAGATAGTATAGGTACTGTTAGATACAAAGTCGGGTAATATTTTTTATATTTTACAACTTCTGTATGTGTTTAAAAAATTTTAATATAATATAAATGTTCCCTAATTCATCATCAAAGTTAAACGCCTAATAGACCGATTTTGATAAATATATTTTTGTGTCCTTGAATGGTATTCAAAATAAATAAATAAGACCTGGTAGATATTTGGCAACTAATAAAGAACTAATTTAACAAAACACACAATAGAGATTTAACATAAGACAAAAACAAGGTTCACACTTGCTCCGTCAGCAACACACATTTAAAATCTAAACAGCGCATACAAAGTAAATATCTGCAGATCTCTTGACCTTTCTGAAAAACTACAATAAACATTGTGGTGTACAATAAAATAATGAAAGTTGTCCCACAATTGAGCTTGGTTTTCTCATGACCGCCAAGCAATGAGTGCACATTATAATACTCATTCAGATGGTACAAATGGCGTTAGATAATACAATTTGTCCAGACGATAATCTTGACCGTGACATAGATGCAATTACTGTTTTTACTCACATAAGATATATTAATATAAGTAATTAGTTTAGACATTATAATATGGCTTTCTGTTTTAATAAATGCTACGAACCTTCTGAAAAAGGTTCTTACTTACTCGTAGTTACGTCACTTTCGTCTTATGTGTTAACTAAACAAAAGATATGTTTGTCATAGGCGATTTCTTCTACATATTTCAGAAATGTTCTCAATAGTATCTATAATGTGAATAAATGTATAACTTGGGTTCCGCTAATTTTATTATAAAGTTAAAATCTACCGCAACGAGTCTCATTTGCGCAGCGCTATAAGTTATGACCTAAACCTAATAATTATTGTGTAATTTAAACTTTTTTAAATCATTTTGTAACCTATAAAAAATCTTGCTTTAACTTTATTAACCCAGGTTTTTCATGATATTTCAGGTGAGATCAATGTTTGGTAACTACAACAATGCAACGACAGATTTAATGCTGCCAATTCTATTAGACATGGCAAATTTAATTCGACGCGCAGTCAGATCTGGCAAAGAACCCAGAGAAGTAAAAACACCCGCATTACCACAAGCACAGTTCCTACGACGTTCCTTTGTAGAAGATGGTAACACCATGCTCGATGATGAACCATTTGACTTAGGAGCTGAAAACAAGACAGTACAGACAACAAAAGCACCACAAGTAACACTACAGTCAATACAACAGAGAAATCGCAACTTCAGATTTAGACCACAAAGAAATATACCAACATTAACGAAACTAAACACACCAGCCGATAGGAAAACCGCACAAGATAATAGAATTACAGACAACACCACACAAAGCAATATCCAAGAAAAACCAATTGAGGTTTCAGCTAAGAACGACGCTGGAAACAATGTAAGTATTTTGTAATATTTAGTACTAGCCGAAGCCTGGATGATGTAACATTTACGGTTTTAAACATTTATAAAGACAACATTATTTACTTTGACAGTAAGTTGGTTTCAATTAAATTTCTTTTACAGTATTTGGTAATGTGGACGGATATTTTTACAAATTTTTCTGTAACTAATTTTTGTTATTTTGGTGTACGAAATTTATGTTGCTTTTTCATAAATTCTTGTTACACGTTTTATTAGTGTACATAAATAGTAAAATAATTTTTCTTTTCGTACATAAATACATATACCTACCTAATATATAATATTGAATACCAATTTATTTTTAAAGCCTTTTTTATAAAACAATTGTATTTAAATGCCCTCTGGTAAACAGAAGAGTGATTTTAATTGCATGACGATTAACGTTTCCAGAGGAACCTGACCAAGATAACTACGACAACTGCCGAGCCCACAATACCAATCAAGAAGGTTCGATTTGAGGGTACAACTATGGGATCCGACAATAATACACTTGATCTTACGGCTGATGCCACTAACCAGACCCTGGCCCAGGGGCTGGATGTACCCGTTGCAGAAAAACTGCGATCTTTGAACCGATATATTGATAGGAAAGGCAAGTAATGCTTTTTTTTATAAATATGGTATATTTATTAGCAGCAAATGTCTGTTCCGTTGTCACACTTAAAAATATAATTGCAAATTCTATTTTCCCATTCAAAGTTTAGTTAGTAGTTGTAATTAATTTTAGAACACTGGTACTGATATAATAATATGTAGGTACAGAGTACTTTATGGTAGCATGTACCTAACTACCAAAAATCAATAGTGAAAATGTACTGGGAAACTTAGATTTAACCACTTCATTTAAGTTTACCTGTTTACTTACCATCATATAAAAAAAAATTGACAAAATTATTTCAGGAAACCTTCTCCGTCGAGGCACATACCCACCTAAACCATCGCTAGCAGTTCGCCGCACCACAGCAGATCCAACACTGAACGCCATCAGTCGCCGGCGACCCATACCAATCAGGAAGCCCACGTCTCCAGGAGAGCAGGCCAAGTGTGAACAATTCACCAACACGCTGTGTCTGCATGCTGATGATTATCCTACGTTAGTATTTTTGATCTACCTATGCATAATTTAATCCTTGAATATGTTTGCTAAGCATATTCAATCATACAATCTCATTTCTTGTGTTGTAGTATATGAGCGTTATATTTTGAAAAGCTCAGACTGGAAGTAAACTTATAAGTTAACGTCCCGGCCCTGCTAGGACATTACAATTGCTGGAATTCCCATGCCGTTTTGAAACATACGAATGCAAAATATGGGTTCACGTAGTGTTTTTCGACACCAAATAAAAGTTATTGATTTATTACTTTTATAGTAAAACATATTGGTCAAATCATGCCTATCAGGAAGTCACAAGGCTAGCAAAATATTTTGAGTTTTAAGAGTTTTTTTCAATCCTCATATTTAATACATAACTTACTCGTAAAACATGAGTTCAATAAAATACGCTGGACAACTACGATTCACGTGTCGAATTATAGTCACTTGTATTAACAGGTGTTTTGTTTTTAACCAGATCTCTTCCAAACAGCAGGTCAATGGCTAGTCACAGACACGTGCGACCACTTTCGCTGTCCCTGGCGGTGACTGCTCCGGTGTTTACTTTATTTACTCTTACTTTCCTCGCGAATTGCGATGCTCTACTTACGCAACGTCTAACCTCGGAGTTGGTCCTATAGTTACAATGATATCGTTTCGAGAATTTTGTGATTTGGCCAAAATTTTAAACTTTTCTGCTACAAAATTCCTGGTCTAGTAGTCGCTTGTATTATTCTGTGATTCGCGCTGAAAAACAGATAAGTGAACGTTTACTTTGTTTTTATAGGCAGATAAAATATATATGTGGGAAAACATTTAATTTGTCTGGGAGTGTCAGGTTATATGTTATTGTTTATTAGGTCACCTGATGATGTCAATAAAATCATAGCCCACATTAGCGCATACAGCCCACATAATATATTGAGTGTAATATTAATCAGTACCTACGGAAGGCTTATCAGATGTTGTGTATAGATGCGTTGACACTTCAGAACTAAAGACGTTTCACGTCAAAAAAGATCCCGACGAAATGAGAACTTCCTCTTTTTTTGGAGTCGGTTAAAAATATATGTTTCGATGGATAGAAGTACCAATATGAAAAATAGAAATCGAGTAGTAGTGGAGAGTTTGAGTACCAAGTTATCATAAGTTATCAATTATCACTCCCGAAATTTGTATTGTATGCAAATAAGTCAGCAGATTTATTTTTAATAAAAGCCATATAATTTCAGAGAAGCCATCGTGCAATCAATTCGACGTAACAAAGCAGCCGCGGGGGCTTTACTAGCTGACTTCAAGGACCCGGGGGACGGAGCCGTCGACGGCATCACGGCTGCTCAAGAAGCCAAATATACTGCTGAACATTATCTGGTATCTAATCGGTAAGTATTCTTCACTTAATGAAGAGGTATTTCCTGTTTCCATGTTTCTATTTATATTAATGTATTACGTCTTAACGTGAAGAGAAAACTTGAAACGCCTTCTCAAAAATATTTGTTTTTGCGGAAATTATCAAATAAGTACTTGAGTTTAAAAAGAGAAAATACAGCTTTAATTATGCCCCCGTTTTTATCAAAACGAGGTCGATAACAGTTAAATATGCACAATCGATATTAACCAACAAAAACGAAAACAACACTTTTAGATTACATTACTTGTAAGTCAGTACAGCTCTTGCTACAATCGTACGTGATCAAACAGTTCCAACACTGGCTATTCAAGGGCCGCTAGTCACTGAACTGCTCTAATTGTCATTCATAGTTGCATAACTGGGGCTGATTTGCTTACCTATTCTTTCCTTGCTTCCTGATCACGTAACTATTCACGTCCCAGTGTGGTATGTTTCTTATTATTTAATAAGTCGATTTGTTGCAACTTTGGTTTGCGTACGTTGTACAAAGTGTAAAAGAGCATATAAATCTACTGTTACGATCAGCTAATACGAATATATTTCTAAACTGAATGTACCAGATGGTAATTCTGATAGCAATTCTGATAAATTTGAAGCAGTAGTTAAGCTTACAAAAATACCCATGAGGTCAAATATTTTCCTAGGATTAACGAATATTCTATCTCTTTACTTTAGGCGTGGAGATACGGCAAACAGAGACTTCGCAGGTGCTGGTGAAGCTGGGTTTATGTGCCCCAGCACAGTGAAATATGCTCGCCCACAGCGTGCGCGAGCTACATCAGGCCAGTGGAAGTACATCGTTAACACTGGGGAGCACACCCAAACCTTGAGGCTTGAGAAGTGCTTGTAAGTAATTTTTTATGTTTTTTGGACAGACTACAATTAATAAAAAAATTAATTAGTATTTTTAATATCATTCAATCTGCATGTACTCGTATAAACATAATATTATTATATTTCCATTCCAACGTATGTCCATTTTCGCAGGAAACCAAAGGAAGCATGCACATATTTAACAGACAACTTTAAATCCAAATGTGTTCAAGTATATAATTATCATCGGCTTTTAACTTGGGATCAGCAAAACGGATTGCATATGGATATATTCAAGGTATACATTTTATTTCAAAATTATTTGTTTATTAAACAATCAGTATTATAACTCGATATTTTAAACATTTAAAAAGATCTGCGTGTGTAATAATTTGAAAACTTATTTCAGGTTCCTACATGTTGTTCCTGTCATATAGAAGGATATAGTGTATCATTTCCGCCGCTAGGTCATAGAATGCACGAAACGTCATCAGAACAATTTCCTGGCGAAGATTTATCCTCAGAACATGGAAATCATGCATTTGAAGCTGTACAATCTACTATTCAGAGACCTAGTGTGACAAAATCTCCGCCTTTTGCTTTTAACAAACAATTAGAGTCTTTTTCACCGTTCGTTGAAAGTAGCCCAAATGTTATTCCAGGATCGTTTCCAAATGCAAAATTAAAAGAAAATGATGAATTTGAGAATTTGGGGCCGTCAAGTCCTATGGACTCATACGGCAACAGTTACTTCTCTGATTCATTCAATCAAGCCAGTTCTGTAAGAAATGTGAAAAGGCCACTTCCAGCTCGAAGTCCATCTAGTTTGAATTCTTTCGATCAAGCAACTTTACCCAGTTACTTAGAACCCCCCACACCATCAGCGCCATCTTCATTTACTTATTCAAAAGAATCACCCAATAAGTATAAAGTAAATGAACCCTTTAAACGAGGTCCTATTCGGCCCAGTCGTAGACCAATAAGAAAAAAAATATCAGGAGTACCTGATGACCTTCTATCTTCTGGAACATCAGCTGTTGGAGCTTTTTCCGGGGATAATTTAGAAACAATGGAAGATTTTAACGATGATTTAGAAGAACCAGATGTACCCAAATTAACTCCTACCATTCATAGACCAACCATATCTCCGAAACTGCACTTAGTAACAACTGAATTAATATCTACTACGTTTAAACCACTGGAACATATTCAATCGTTAAGAGAAAACAACACTGCTACAGGAAAAAGAGTAAATTACAACTATCATCCTATAATAGACTTCTTTGATGAGGAAGAAAAAGAAGACCAGTCTATTGACAGGGAGGATACTGTTCCAGCGTATGTTCCCTCGATAGAGACCGAGTGGAAACCTATCAACCACCCGTCTACACATAATCGTAATACCAAATCATCTAACATAGTGGGACGGAAGAAACATAAATAAAATAACAATTTATAATTATTTTGTTTCTAAATAAGTGTTTAAAGTATTTTGAAAAAAATTTAAGTTCTTGTCCCATACGTTTTTAATGTAAGTAATTGTTTAGCTTTAGTTAGTATTTTAAGGTATTATTTTCGTATTCACGATGCCTAACGATGCCAAATCGAACTTGCAATGTAAATTATTTTATTAATTTTAAGATTATTTATTTTTAAATTTTAAATTATATTATCATCTTAGGAATCATGTAAGCAAACAAATACCTACTTGCCACAGAAATAAATTATAAAACATTCAAAGAACTTTTTTTTATCTTTTTATAGAAATTATATAATCGTGATTGCTTTGAAATAGTTACCACACCAATTCGATACGTAGGCTGGTAGGCAGGTATGTAATATTTTGTTTGAGTGGTGACCACTATTCGGTTAATGATACGAAGTAATCGAGTTTAAATGAAGTCGTGTTACCGACAAATACCAATGAAAGAGAAAGTTATAAAATGGAGGTGAACGTTCAGAGCACATAATAATAGCATTCTTATCGATACAGATTCACGAGAGGCTTTCAAAGGAAAATAAATCAATTGGTTTTTATACATTTTTATAAATTTTTAAACTATTTATTAAAAATTACTAAATGATATTATTATGATCAAACGGTGAGTTCATCAAATCAAACGATGAGTCCATTATGATAGTAAAATAAAAATTAAACATTTATAAAAGGTTTATTTATCACAGAAGTTTAGAAGTAATTTAAACTTAATAATACATTGCTATAATTAACAACGATTCGACATTCATTATTATATAATTCTATTATATAATTAATACAAAATCAATTTTAAATATTTTGTCACAATAATACATTAATAAATTTTGTGGCACTTTTGAGTTCCTAAAATCCTATTATTCATTTTAAATACATAATACATAATAGGTTTAGGCATCAACATAGTAATACATTCGTTTACTTGGGTCCAAAATATACACAGGAGTTGTGGTCATAACAGGAACTGCACTGGCAATACTGCTAAGAAACATGGCCGCATTTTTCCTGCCGTCTTTATTCGTATTTCTTCTGTTTAAATTTTCCCTTTTATTAGATTCAGTACTTTCTGCCTGAATAATTTTAGCACTTCTGTAGTTTCCACCATGCATATGATTTCTATTTCCACTTCTTGATCCATAAGACTTGAAATCACCACCATGAGTATTAGTAGAATGATCTTCTCTAGAATCAGGATCATCTAATTCGATTAGTTTTGCGTTCCTTCCGCTACCTCTACGTCGCTCATCATGTATTGATTTGAAGTTACCACCATGCATCGGCCTGGATGTTACTTTTTCAGTAGAATCACTTAGTTCTATGATCTTTGCACTTCTGCCACGATTACCTCTTGTTCGTTGTATATCAACTTTTCTCTTTGTATATGGATCATCTTTTACTTCAATATGCTTAGAAGTTTCACTCTGAGACGCAACTACATCATCTTTCGGAATATTTTTATTTTTTTTCCTTATTAAAGGTGATAAGGTAGATACGTCAGTAAGTTCTTCAGTAATCCTGTAATTTCCACCATGCTTAGGCCCATTTAAAAGATCTAGTCCTTCTTTAAATATTTCAACACCACCCAACTTGTTTACATCTTTGGCTAGATTTTCGTCTTTGTACAATTCCAAAGCTTCTACATTTTTCTGAGGCTTTTTCTTTGTTTTAGAAGGTATTTCTTTAATAATTTCAACTTCTTTAATATCCTGTTTGAATTCCGTTATGTTTGGCGATGATCTATTACTGGGTAGCTCTTTGTGAATCTCTATTTTTTTCTTTACTACTACGGGCTTCATTTCTAGATTACTACTACGTGCTTCAGTAGTAGCTAAAGGTGCCTCCGTTGTTTTAATAAGAGTTCTCTTAGTTGGTTCAGGAGTTGTAGCTTCTGTTTTTGTTTCATGTTGAATTTCATGATCTTCATCCTCTTCTTCTTCTTCCTCATCATCACTATCATTTTCATCATCACCATCGTTTTCATCTTCATCTTCATCATCATTATCTTCGCTATCTTCATCACGATCGTCTTCATCACTATTATTATCTTCTTCATTATTTTTACTTTCATAATGTTTTTTGTCCGTAGAATCCTTTCTTTGCGTTATTTTTTCGTATTCTGGCATATATTCTTTAGCGTCTTGTTCAACACCTATCAACGCATCCACTTCTTCTTTTCTTAAATCATCATCATCGTCTTCACCATAACTCTTTGTGTCTGTTACCAATGTACTTTTCGTAGATTTCTTTTTTTTCTCCCTATATTTCGGAGCCGTAATTAATTCATCGTCATCGTACACTTTTTTATTAGGTTTTTCTGAATAGTTTGTTATTTTAGGTTTTTCAGTTTGGTAGGAATCACGAAATCTGGTTATCAACCGTAATTTTGGGATGTTTAATGCATCATCTATCTTATGAGATTTTTCTGTTGTTGAAGTAGTTGTGATTTTTTTTCGTCTCTGTGGAATTCTTACAGTAGTTGTAGTTGTAGATGTTTGTTCACTGTTTTCGTCATCATCGTATTCATCATAATCTTCCTCATTTTCAGTGTTTTCGGAGGATTCGTCAGACCGAGACTGCAGTTGTATTTCTTTTTGGTTAGCACTTAATGTTTCACTTTGTTTTGATTCTTGAGCATGAGGCAAAAACTTGGATACATCGAAATAAGGTCTTGCAGTCGTTTTTATTTGATGTTCGTTTGTAATTTGCTTATTATGCATCAAATCGTAATCTTCAGAATTTTTATCAGCATTTGTTTGCAGTGTGTAGTCTTCCATAGTCATAGATTTCCTATTTTCAACTGGTGTGTAGTGACTCTTATGATTGTTAGGCCTTAATTCATATTTAGGTTCTCCTCTGCGTTGGTCCACACTAACATCAACAAAACTTGCATCGTATATAGGTTGGGAGCCTTTTTCTTTTCCAATAGTTTTTTCTCTATCACTTTGGCCAATGTCCTTGTATGTCCGAGCATTTCGTTTGACAACTTGATCTTTTCCTTGATTAGTGGTAACTCTATCAACAACCCTACTTGATTGTAACTGTTTAATTAAAGGACTTATGTTATTTGTAGTAGTAGTTTTCTTGGAATCTTGAATTTGACTATCTTTAATAATTTTGTAAGGTTCATATATAAAAGGAGTAGATCTCTTTTCTCTAGAGCTAACTAGTATTTTTGTCAAATCTTGTTTTTGCTCATTTTGAACATTTTGTGGTATTTTAAAATTTTCTTGGAATTTCGTCACATTTTTACCGTTGGGTATTTCACTGGTTTGTTTTTTATGATACTTGTTAAGTATGATAAATGAACCGCTAGCTTTTCCTTCCTCTTCGTGTAGGTTTAATGTGTTATTTAACTTTTGCTGTTGTAATAATTTCTCCTTTGCTTGTTTAAAATTATAAATATCTATGCTGGGTACAGTTACAGGTTCGGGATTAGAGATAACTTCTTCTTGAAAGAAAGGACTATCTAAAGGGTTTTCTCCGAAATATTTTGCCTTAAAACAATCAATTTTATCACCTAAACCATTTAAGCGTGGTTTTTCATCAAGCCCACTAAAATCCCCTTTATTTTTCTTATTGTTATTATCATCATGATCGTCGTCTTCCTCATCTTCATCAGGGTGTCCCCCTTTTTTTAACTTTTCGGGTATTGGGTCAACGGTATCATCAACTTCAGGACATTCAAATTTTAACCTTGAATCATAAAATTCTGTTCCACCTTCTGATTTTTTCGGTATTAATTTAAGATTCTCTGCGTATCGGAGTGGAGAATCTTTGCTTACTGATTTTAATTTACTAAAGTAATATGGATATTTCTCTTGCACACTCTCAATTTTCGGAGGTAATTTAAGTTTTGATGTTACAGGTAATTTTAAAATTTCCTTTTCTGTTAAGTATGTTGTATTTAAATTTATTTCTGGGACTTCTATTTTAGCTTCTCGTTTGTTCACATCGTGTTCTGAAGTATTTTTGAAATTTTCTGAAAGCGTGTCAACATGGTTTTCAACAGACATTCTCTCTTCTCTTTTAAGTCTATCGTTTTCTTCATCTTGTGCGTTTTTGATGTTTTTATCCTCAGACGTATTGATGTTATCACTTCTATTTTTCTTTGGGTTATGATTGTAAATATCACTTTCAGCAGAATGTTCTTTTTCAATTTCTGTGTACTCTTCAGATTCAATTTCTTCTTCAGTTTCTTTTTTATTATCTTTCCATTTTTTACCATCCAACACTTTATCATGGAACTCTGAGCTATCTTCATCTTTAAACTTAGCGCTAAACGTTGGTGTTTTATATTTACCTCCACTAAGTTCCTTTTCTTTAAGAAAACCTCCATGGCCCTCGTGATCAGAGGCATGTTTTTGTTCACCTGCATGGTCATATGCGGAGTCTTCATATCCTTCTTCTGAATATACTGTTTGAGCTTTAGTACTTTTAATAGCTTCTCTTAAGCGCGGCGCATTCCGAATTTCATCTAACGTATCGGCATCATGAAATGCTGCTTCTTTTGGTAAATGTTTAGTAGTTTCTGTTCTTCTTACTTGTGCATAATTTTTTATTGGTATGAATTCATCTTCGTCGTCTGCGGTATTACTGTCGACATCTGAGTCATCATTGTTAAGTTCCAAGTTTTGATTTGTTATAGGCCTATTCTTTTGAACAGCTTCGTTAATTGATTCATCAACGTTATTTCGCAATTGGATAAATTTAGCTTTGCCTTTTTCGTAAATATCATAACCATCAGAGGGTTCACTGTACTTTTCAGGTGGAGGCAGTTGTGGATATTCATTATGTTCATCATCATATTTTAGAGCGTGCTGCTGCCTGAGCCGCTGCAAGTGGTTTTTAACTGGACGGTAATGCAATGGTTTAACTTTAACATAATTTTGCTGCCAAGGATGCCTGAATTTTTGATTCAAAACGTGTTCCCTATGATGAGGTACTAAATGTGGTTTATAATACACTGGTCGACGTTGAGGGTGGTGTATTTCGTATGTCACAGGTATGTTTCGGTGAGGGAACTTTTTACGATCCGTATCCTCGGGGCTTTCTAGGTATTCACTTTTTGTTATGTCAGGTTCTCCTGCTTCATTTTCATATTTCTGTAATCTATTTTTACTGTTAAGTAAATCATTTCTGATTTTATCCATGACAGGATCCTGATAGAGTTCTTTCAATGCGGGTTCCTCGATTTTGTATGGGTGAAAGATTTCGTAGTTTGTAGTAGCAGGAATTACGTAGCGTAGAGCTTCATTTTTCTTTACGTAGTTTTGATAAGGGTAAAAGACGCTTTTCTCTTTTTCCAACATCTGATGTTTACCTAGCTCGGGCTTAGTTACACCAGTGTGTGGTCGTACTGGATGCGCTTTGTAAAGATTAGCTGGTGACTGCACGCCATGGAATTTGGCTATATCAACAGCAAACTTTGGTTTTTGCGCAGTGTACTGGAAATACTCCTTCGGGATGGATTTCTGGTTGTTGATCACTTTGTATTCCGGTTCAACCGCATCTACCGCAAACTGATTATTGTTATTCACTTCACTGTTATCATCGTTCCACACTATTGGGACCCTGATACACAGGCACAGAGTGCACTGCAGCGCCAGTACGATGGCCGCTGTGGAGTGCATGGTGACATCGCGCGCGTGAAGGACAGTGGTCGACTAGCCCCACTGGGAGGTGCACAAAGTATTTATCTCCTCGGGTCGTCGTCGCGGACCGATTACTCGACCGTCTCTTGACTTACTATTGAATAT
The DNA here is from genome assembly GCA_018231265.1 of Noctuana haematospila. Lineage (NCBI taxonomy): Eukaryota > Metazoa > Arthropoda > Insecta > Lepidoptera > Hesperiidae > Noctuana > Noctuana haematospila. The sequence continues at coordinate 4,815 of DWQL01000092.1, read as the reverse complement.
CTTAAGTTATTAGATCCTAGCGAAAAATATATTTTCCGTAATGTTTGATTTTTTGTATAGGTATTTTTAATAAGATAAGATAAATATTTAAGCATACAATTGCATTTACTGACACATCATTATTTAATATTTTTGATAGACATGGACAGAACAATAGTGGCAACATAGCACGATGCAAATACTCGGAAAAATACTTCTTTTGTCCCTTTTTTGCTGAAGTTCAACCTATCAATGTCATTTTTAATATAAAATGAGACGAAAAAGATTTTTTTTTGCAACTATGGATGGACAATAATATTTTAGAATATATACAAGGTCAATTTGCGTTTATATTCACAATCATGACCACCAAATAAATTAAAAGTGCTTGCAAAAGTGTGTGAAAAATAATATCATTTCGGTGGTAACTATTAAATTAAGAGCTATCGCTATCGCTTATAACTTGAACGAGAGGTCGCTTCAACAACAGAGAAATTGAACAAAAAGTGTACACAAGTTTAACGATTACTAAAACGATAAGCCGAACTATGGTGTTAGAACAAAGATGAAATCCGGATGTGGGGTAGTGTGAAAGCGTAGTACGTGCCAGGACCGATAGACTTTCATCAAGACAGTTGTAACATAGCGTAGAGATACTAAATGTAAACCGGTCTGGTCTTATCCTACCATGATCCCATTTCGAAACATCTAAAATTTATAACAACGTAAATATTGCGGTTGCTTTTCGAAACTAAGTCTAGATATGAAAGGGCATCGAACTCGAAAAATCTATCTAATATGTACTGACTGTACTGAGAGGTAATAGTGAACGACCTCCGCAGATTACTTGCTCCGAATGTGGAGAGCACGGAACTGTAATCTGTATCAAATTATATCTAACAATATTAGTGTTGGCTCTCATTTTTATTATTATATTTTAAATAACAATGTTTATTGCTTATTATTTTTTACAGGTTTTGCTGAAGTTTCAATTATAAGTGAAACATGGAAGACATTTTTAACGCAATCATATTCTTAGCAAATAACTATACGTGTAAAAATAATATTGTCAGATTTTCAGGGCTATCTAATTCTGATTCTGACTTTATCGTTATTCCCAGAAAGTTATAACCTTTCCCTATTATTATTTTTTTTCACTTTTACTGATTTAGTTAGTTTCGATTAAAGCCAATCCACAAAATTTATTACCGAATATGCCACAATGGTGACCCCAATCCGGAATTATTAAGTACATACACGATATTTTCTTTTTTATCCTGCTTAGTCTCATACAAAACCGAGTATATTATATAATTGTGGAGTCAGTCAAAATATGTCACCAACTATATATAAGTTATAATACTAATTACAGGAAACTGTTAAAACAAATCACGGCCATAATAATAATATAAGCGAGAACGAATAAAAATGAAAGCGAATACAATCAAAATATTAAATTTTGTCTAAAAAGAAATCAATTTACTAAATGAAATTGAAATATTCGTAGAATAAACAAAATAATTTAGATGCTTTATCTCGTAACCGAAACTGTTTATTAGCGAAGGTTAAACATTAATTTAATTTTTACGCAACTTATTACAAATCAGCTCAAAATAACCCAAATAACTGTAGGTATTATTTGAGTATCAAAGGAGTCAAGAAATAGTATGAAATTTTTCAAGAATTGTCGACATTTTTGTACGAAAAAGTATTGCAATCCGAGCGCCCGCGCCGTTGTTACTCTGTCATCATCATACAAAAGTTCATTTACGCTTCGCTAGGTTGCAATATTATGTAGATAGATTAGGTACATTTTTATTGAATGTATATTGCAGTCAGATATCTAGTATTACCTATAAACAAAATGCTTTAAGAGTAAAACTGTAGATATTTATGGCATTTCCCTAAATAAAGTAACAGTTTGACTAATTTCAGACTTCCCGAGAATGGATATAAATATTATATTTTATATTTCATTTCTAAAAGGTTTTATCGAACGAAAATGACATTAACAAAATACAGGTATGATTATTCCAACAGCAAGAGTTATATTTTGTGGTGTTTGCATCACCAGAAAGTTATCGTTTTTGTTCATACTATTTAATAACAACTAGTCGTTTCTGCCTTAGAAAAGCTTCTAGAATCTTTATTTAATAGAGTATTTTTACGAAATCATGTTCTCCTACAATCAAATCGTGAGCAAATGCAAGCACAGACCGATTGTTTACCCAAAATTCGATTCTACGATTCTTTGGCAAGTTTTGTTAGCATAATCACTATTTAAATTGACAATGAATGGCGTAAGATGGATAATTATTATTTAATTGGGTTTCTTTGGTCGAGAATAATCGTTCAAGGTGGTCTAATTGACGAAAATGGAAGGCTTTATCGGGCTTGTCGCAACGACAGTTCAGTAACGTTTGAGCAATGGAGGGAGTATTTCTTTATGTAATTGACTCGGCAGGCGATTGGAACACTACAATTGCCGATGTTGATGTAATGTGCACGCAACGGCAAGGTATCTGCAATGTAACTTTAGTTTGATTCGAGTGTAAAGCTCGCTAGTAACGAAGAATATAAATGTGTAAATTCTATAAGTGATAATTTCGACAAGAAAATTTTGTAGCACTAGTAGGTACCTATAACCCAGTATAAATAATGATTAAATGTATAATTTTAAAGGATCGCATTTTAAGAAACCAAACAAAAGTTGTAGTAAGAATGTTCGGTACTTATTAGAAGATAATGATGATTTAAATTAATATTTTAATGATGATTTACGAAGTTCGATATTAATATGAACTATGGTCTTTTAAGTTTTATTTCTAACTAAAATCAGACAATACAAATAAATGAATAGTGAATATAAACTAATCGTTTAAAGTGAAGCTTCTGTACTATATCATTCTATTCTTTATTCTTTGCCAAAACTAACAGCTGTAGTTCTGTGAGGTCTAGGTCGAAGACCATATCGAATCATCTCCGACTTATTTGTAGAAACGTTTGTTCCAATTGTTTCGCCGTGAATAATTACAAGACGAGTCCATAGTTCTTTTTTGTTTGATATTGAAATTTTATTTTAAATGATTTATAAAGTTTTTATGCTAAAAAGTCACTAAAGTCCAAGGACAGTTTTATCGCTTTTATCTAAAGACTAGGTTTAAGGGACAAGGATGTCATATGGACTAGTTCTAAATGTAATAAGTTTTATATTTCCGTATCAAAGGTCCAATCTGAAGTCGTAAATCGTTGCGTTGCTATTAATGAGAACTGAGATGGTTGGACTGAGATCAAATAAAATGAAATTGTCAACTTGGTACATGACTTGCTTTACGACAACAACGGAATAAAAACAACAATCAAAGGAGACTGGCTGTTTTGGCCAGTTATAGGGATACGTGCTCCATACTTAGAGCATAATGACATAAATGATCATTGTCCTATGAACATCTCTATGTCTTCGTATTAACTTAAAACTCCCAATCGCAGACCGCAAATGTAAGTCGCTTCGCTGTGATGAAGCTTGTGGTTCGATGAATCCAATGTACCATTATGAAAGAACTTATAACAAAGGTTGATGGCAAATACCGGTAAAGAAGAAGTAAGATGGCGTTAGAATTACATTCGCTTCGCTCTCGATTTTTAGAGATCCTCAGGTTGTATTGTATTTGTGTTAAAGCTCTCCTTGCATTGGAAGCAATAATTTAAAAAAATGCTGTACACTTACAACCCCACACTAGGATTCCCTACATCGTGGGTTCCATGGACACACGCAAAGATAATTACCTACATAACAACGCAAACCGGAAACAGAAATCTAAATTCATCATTTAAATTTCTGCCCCGCTGGGGTCGAACTCGGGACCCTTCGACTGGCATGGTAGCCACTGCACCGAACGGGTCTTCAAATTAAATTTTATTTACATGTAAATTTAATTAAATAAGTCCGAATTCTCGATCGTTATGCATTGGTTTATTTGATTTCACTAGCGAGGTTGTCCCACTAAACTATTTTAAAGTATCGTAGTTTCTGTACCTACTATTTAACTACTAAGTACAGAAAATAAAATAAGTAATAGAGAATAGAGAGAGAGGCAATTTCCGTGGTTAAAACAAATCAATGATACGGAATTCATAAAATCAACGCAAATTTTAACCATTTGCTCACTCTATACATATTTTTTTATGTAAAACAATCGGTACGTCGGTCAAAGTCGTCGGTTGATTTGCATTTAGCAACATTTTCCAGAAAACTAGGAGTTTTGTAACCCTTGATTAGAAAACGTAAGTCAAGGAAATATTGTGTATTTATCATTGCACTTTAAACTTTAACTTTAATGATTTTTTGTACTTCATTTTGTAAGCTGTCATTGAGGGAGGAGTTGCGGAAGTTATTGGTTTATGAAACAAAAAAAAGAATCGTTCTTGCGATTATGATACCTATTACTAGTGTGCCCGCGACTTTGTCTGCGCAGGATTAGTATTTCGAACAAGTCACACAATATCTTTATAAATTGTAGTCTGTGTGTAATGTGTTATTATTGTAAAGTTTCATTAAAATATATTCAGTAGTTTTTACGTGAAAGAGTAGCAAACATCCATCGATCCATACTTATAAACTTTCGCGTTTATAATATTATAATAGGATTCGATAAAAAATATTTAAAAACATATTTAATTTTGTTTAAATTCGAAGGTTATTGATATACTTTGCTATCCATAAATAGTTAAACACTAAAATTTTCCAGCGCTAATGTCTTAGATCTCCACCAATCCGCATTGGAGCAGCGTAGTGGAGTATGCTCCAGGCCTTCCTCGGTTATGGGGAGAGACCCG
>DWQL01000091.1:0-21844 GCA_018231265.1 Noctuana haematospila | reverse complement strand
TCGACACCACCGATATGTACTACACGCTCGACTTCAGCGACAGCCAGAGCTCCCCCCTCATACAATAGCACTCGCTCGTGAACTGCTCTGATGGGGAACGGTTCAAGATACAGTTTTAATGCATTACCTTTTAATTGTTTGGACGAAAACGTGATAATGTTGCACCATTCATATATACGTTGTCTTATTATGCGACAGCCAAAATCCTCGCTTATTCAATAATAATTCCGATAAGGGACGGCTTAAGATAGAGTTTTGATGCCATAGTAGCCTAGCATCAAATCTTAGGATCCCAGTTTACCTCCGTGTGGCATACTGGTATTATAACGGACTAATTTAAATTGACACCATTTTTCTATTACAGATGTTAGTGTTGAATAAGCGTGTCAATATAAATTTCGTCCACAATATGTCTATTTTTTAATTTTTAAATTATATAAAAAAAATACTACGACTGTTGCTGCCAAACTTCGACTGGCTTCCAAAGTTATCCTAGTTTCCTTTTAAAATTAACACAAATAATATTACTACTAATATAACTAAACCTAGAGTTGTCGGCGACAAAAGCACCTATCTCGTTTTTCAAATAGCATTCGCTCACATAGTGCTCTGATTGGAACAGGTTTCTAAAATTTTAGGGCGATATGGATACCCAGGTTTTCTTTGGAGCTTTAGTAACGTGTAAATGTTTGGACAGTAACGTGTGGTAGTGATAATTGTGTATGCTTGCAGTATCCATATCTCAAAATGAATATGTTATTCTGTAGGATGTGATATGTGATTGTATTCATTTATTTTATTGATACATCATAAGTATAAAACTTTGACTATTATAATAATTACGTTTGTGAGTTTATAGAATTATGATAGCTGCTGTTTAAAAACATTGTGGTCACCGGTGTATGGTGCCACTGTCTTTTATAGTCGTAGCCAACATTTGCCAAAGTTAATTAATAGGTATTGCACTTCAACGCTATATTTAAAAAAAAAACTATTTTGTTATTGTTTATAATATTTGTAAGGAGATATAACGTTCTACAACTCTCTATTATCGATGTTATTATTATTAAAATTACATTACCTTCATATAAAGTGACAAATTATTATAATTGTATATGCAAAATAGATTATTACCTTGCAACTATACGGCTACTTATACTAAAATTACCATACCTACATACGTAACGATTAAAAATGATATTTTTCTGTAAAGAATATTATTTAATTTTTATCACGTAATATAGGTACCTAAATAATTCTTTAGTTAATACCCAAAGTTAATACTATAAGATTATAATAAAGTTCTCTACATTGATACACTTAGTAAAAAACCTATATCCACAGCCACATTCAAATGTTAAAGTGTCCTCATACAGCCGTTGAAAACAAATGACAAACTCGTAACGCACATTTTTAAGAGCATTTAATGAACGGTATGTAATGTTTTTACTTTTTGAAGCAAGACTTCGATATTTTTGACACTCCGCGCGACGTAAAATGAGTGCAAAATGCACTATTTTTATTTGAATCTCGGTTTTTAAGTAGATATTTTTTTTCTATATCCTTTTTTTTAGTACTTATATTAAACTTATATAGAATATTAGATAATATTAATTATTAGATAAATTCGTAACATTTGAAAATGCATGAGCTATGTTAATCTGGTAATTATTAAATTTCAATTTTTTTTTAAATATTTAGTATTATAGTTAATTAATTATTATAATAGTGTATGTACTATTTACCTCTAGGTACTTTAACAAATTTTCTCTCTCGTAATTATTATCATATTCGTCATTTCTTAGTGTGACATCTTCTCTAGTCTTAATGTAGTTTATACTATATTGATTCAAGGCTTTGTTACCTATTATACTTACTTAATGCTTTCAGTGTACATATTTGGTGTATTATTGTTATTGATAACGTTAAGTTAATAAAACATATATTTAAGTTAATTAATGTTTTATTAGTCAATGATGACTTACTAACTATTATAAGTATTTGTTTTTAATATAAGAGATAATAGTATAACTTATTACATATTATGCTGTTTTTAGTATTAGTCATATCAAACCACATCGAAACCCCAGCTCACGCTTGGGTTTCATTGATATGACATTTGGTTCTAGCTTTGATATAATCGTATGACATTTTTAATGCCATGAAACGGTATGACAATAGTGCATTTTATTGCTTTTAAACCTAGTATCTACTAGTAGTTTTTCATTTCAATTAAAAGCTTATATTTAAGTTTTTCACTAACGACACTTGCTATAGATTTCTTAGCTGTGTAATTGTCAAAAATAAAACTCAAGTGATGTTTTGAAGAAAAACATTTTTATTTAGATTATAAACTTTGATAAAAATAATTATATTAATAATATTTTATGACAACTTACAAATATTCATATAAAAGAATAACGTAACATCTATTCAATTTTATCTTAAGAACCTACAGTAGAATTTATTAACGAAAATGTGCTACCACTTTCGGGATGTGTATAACTAGTGTGACTACCTCCACTAGGGGGCGCCCCTCGTTGCCGACCCGCTCCTACCTATTAATCATCAACATGCTTCATACTACATCGCTGCTTAAGGCCCGGCTGACTTACTTCATCTCATATCAAAACAGCGTGTACAGCAGTGGCGTAATAACATGGTGGCATGACGGCAAAATTCCACGGACCCTGAGCCGGTAAGGATATGGTTTTTTAAACACAAATGACGTCATGTAATTTGCACCCGTGTGAAGGCAAAGCGAGTCTTTAGTTTATTATAAATTAAGTAGAACTTCATTTTAAAAGGTACGTTGGACTTCTTTATATTGGATAAATAGGTAGGAGAGGGTCCCATTAGATTCATTTGCCACAGGCCCCGACAGGTATTGTTACGCCACTTGTGCACAGTCAATGCTTTTAGAACACTTATCTGACTTAAGTAAATGTAGTAGGTACCAAAAAATAATCGGAATTAATGGATTGAAAGCTTATCTTATTAAGAAGTTTTACAACAGGACAGCTAGGCCTCTTCGTCTGCCTCACACTGCACTACAATGGCGGGCCGGCGGCACTTGGATACGTGGAGCACACCCATTTTATATCCTACTAACTGCTTTACGTATTTTATTGCTACTGACGTTTGTGACTTATGACGAGATTCAGAATCACGATCTAACATCATTGTAAGTAAACATTAAAGCTGCGCAATTTATAATCATAAGTATATAAAAATAAATATTACTTCGATACGTACAAGTAGTAAATATAAACAATGTAAATTAGAGTCCGCTTCGTATAAAAGGTAAATGCAGACTTTGAGCAATGAAATGCGTAGTCATATTTAACATTATAGAGAGATTTCGTGTAACTTAAACGTAATTGAGGGACAATAACGAGTGTACGTACAATTAATGGAATGGACATACGAAGGACACATTTAGTCCGATTATATCAATTCTCAATTTAGAGAAAAAAAGATAAAATACTTAAATATATATAAAATACGTAAATTGCATTACCTAAATTAAAATTCGATTCTTATCTGCAACACTTGTGACATAAAACAAACTATAATAAAAAAATCTACAACTAATATCATTAAGTACTCTAAATTATGTCATAATATGGCAGTTAATCGAACCGTCCGCACTAGGCACATCTCTTATAATAACATCTTGGGCGACTTTGTCTGCAACCAATCATCAGGATACAGAACCTGGTTCTGAATTTTGAATTAATCGGTGGAAATAACTAAACAATAAAAATAATAATTTCTGTGATACAATCTTGTGATAATATATATCTATCTACTTGCAATATCGATTTAGGTCCTATCTATTCGGCAATATAACAAATTGTTGATTTGCAGCAATGTCTTGTTAAATATAAAAACATTTTTAATTGAGAATGAAAATAAAATAACAAATTCATTAATATTGACAATTACATAAACTCAAAAAATAAAAGGATAAAATGTAAAAAATACCTACCAATAAGAGGTGAAACCTTTACTGAAAATAAGTCTTTTCACAATTTTTTCATATTGTCATGGCCCGATCACTTACGTATCGAAATCATAAAATAACAAAATTTATCATTAATAAACATCTAAAATTGTACACAAACCACTCCCGTCGATGAAAATAAAATGTTAATGTTGTTCTGATGGACGATGTTGTGACTATGTTTAAATGACTAATGCAGGTATCGTTCGTTGTATCGAATTGTAGCCGTATCTCATTTGCAATTATAATGTGCGATTATTACTTCCATTTTATTAATTCATTACATAAATTGGCAGACAAAATAAATTGGTGATTAATTTAGACTAATATCAGTGACGACCTACAACATTAAATACTTACTTAATTACTTGTTAATTAATGGAATGATTGTATATCGAACATCTCAAAAATGAAAACAACAACGAACGTTGGCTTCGTCTTAAATCTAATATCGACTTTTCTAAATTGAATGAATTGAGCGAGCTTATAAAGCAAACTTATGATAATAAAACTTAACAAAGTGGATGGCATTTAATTTGACTTAACTCACTTACATTAGGATAAAACGTAATAAAATTATGACAAAGGCACTTTATGCTTTTTCCTCACAGTAGATAAAATATCTACAAACTTTTGTGACAACAATTTCTTATTATATCATCATGGCAAGAATTAAAGGTACCTGTTGAAACGATAACTACATAAATCTAGTAAGTACGATAAGTGAATGGCACACGCGCTTGCTTCAGCAGCAGTTCATTTTTGTTCTCAAAGATATACACAGGCATACACAGGATAATCTTTTTTTCTATTTCAGTAAAGGAACTCAAAATTCCCGCTACTAAACACATTAATTTTTTGCCATCACCATACAGTCGCATAACGCTCATAAGGCACTAAAGAAGTTATATATACAAAATGGTCTCTCTGTTGACCAGCGTTCTTGAAACGATGAGCCAAGTTTGTGACATTCGGTATCATCAAAACATTGTTTTGTTGATTATTTTCTTAATAGTAAATTTCAATCTGAGATCGACACTTTTTGAGACAACCTTATTATAAGTAAGAGTAGAGTGTGTTTGAAATACTTGAAAAATATAAAATTTTGATATTCGCTACGAAGAACCAATAGGCGTCCATAAGACAATCAAGTAGCTTTATGTAAGGACGCGTTTAACCAGTATGCGTAGGCGCTATGTAGGAAAGTGGATCGCAGCGAACGTGAAGAAGATCAGATGAGGGTGCGACTGTACTAATGTTCCAGGGGCAGCTCGACGAATGTGATGTCGTAGAGGGGTTCGTCCTCGCTGGCGCCCGCCGGCCGCACTTCCAGCAGGAACAGGTCCTCATTGCAATAGTACGCGAGCATCTCGTCGTCAATTTTGGCCGTAATCCTACAATAAGCACACAACATTATTCATTTCGATCGTTAATAAATGAGTTTAAGATATTAGAATAGTATATTATTAAATTGTGCATATTAAAATGTTGGGAATTTTTAATGCAAATGCTTTTCCATAACAAGTAGTAGGAGTAGGTGATGAATTTCTGTTACAAAGCGTATTATTACTCAGGGAACCATTGGGACAAACTCTTAAAGCATTGTGAAGTTAGTGGCGCGCCCTCCGGACAAGCGAGGTCATATTAACGCGAGGCGGCCGGTATGTACTAACTGCTAACAGAACTATCGAAGGCCAATGAAACCACTTACCCTTTCTTGTTCTTTCGATAAAGATTATTAATTGCCGAACTTGAAATTTTGTACTTATTCTCAATCTGAAAATGAGCAAAAAAAGAAAAATTACAATGGGCCTTTTCTTTTAAACCGAGACGTCTCGTCTTGACGGAACGAACTAAGTAACCGGTCTAGTGATTTACTGGGACAATACTTGGAGAGTCGCGAATTCTAGGGAACCGTCCATTGCAGCGGCCGGCCGCGCGGGTGTTAATTACAACATGCAGTTATGATGATCGTGTGTATAATATTAGACGGGGTTATATAGGTAAAGCGCCACATCGGTTACAGCGGAGCCGCGGGCGGCAGCCGCAGCGGCCGACGCCCGCGGCGCGGACGAAGCGTCTCGATTTCTTTCGTTTACGTTATTTCAACATCACAAATCTCCTCCATAAACGAACATCGATGTTACGAGAGACCGAGAAAACTATGAAGTTCGTCTCGCTCACTCGTGGCCTGTGGTTAGCTGACATCACCAAGGTTATTCTCGTGCTGACCGCACGTGGCGGCGTCCTTGATACATTACTTTGACTAAGCGAAGGGGTCGGTCGCGGTCAACGTAAGGTATCAAGCGTGCGGTGCGGAAGGTTGTTTGTGGACTTACGGCGTGGAGCAAGCCCTGCGTGGTGGGCGGCGCGACGTGCAGCGGCGTGTACACGTCGTCCGTGTCCTGGCGCACGTACAGCATCACGCGCTCGCTCAGCGGCGGCGTGGATGCGCGCGCGCGTTTCGTCAGCACTCCCTCCAGCTCCAGCGAGTCCTTGCGGTCGCTGTACGGGGACAGCCCGCCCACGTCTGACCGATATCTGTAACGTTACCATTATATTTACTATATTAGCTATTACTATTCAAATATTACCATTAAAAAAGAATGTCGACGAAATTTAAAGGAAACGTATTAATACATTATTCTGTCTACATTATTCTGAAAGTATCTGTATCTTATTTCAGCATGGAATAATACAATTCTATAACATAATTATGTCATTAGGATGTTTTATGAAACTTACGCTGGGGCATCTGGTGGGAAGTGATTGTGGAATTTGAGCGCCGGTGCTTGAGGTTTGGCGGCATGCAAAAGGAAAGGAGAAGCACCTTTCAGATGCGCTTCCGCTAGCGCCGCTTCATCATGTCCATAGAATCCTTGAATGTCCATTCCGGTCAATTTATCAATGTCCTCCGCTGGGCTAAATAATACCGGTGGTTTCGTTAGGTCTGCCATTGTGTAAAACTCGCTGCGCTCCGTCACCGGATGATAAATTTCATCAAGTTTCTTCCTATTCGTTGCCGACATTTTTCTTTTCGCTGCTCTCCTTTCTTCATCTCTTGTTTTTCTTTCAGCGCCCTATAAATCAAAAATACTTTTAGATATTATACAATTAATTATAACATTTTGTGATTAGTCCCTACGAAGAAACAGAACTAACAATTAATTTTTCAAATAGGTTCATCTGTTGTGCGAAGATGTAATATTAGTAATAATAGTTATAAGTTTTGTTCAACATAATGTCTTACTTACTGTAAGTAACGTATTGTTGTATATAAGTAGGTAAATCTCACCTTATCACAAAAAACTTTTATTTGACAATATCCTCTGTGATATACTTGAGTATCACGTGGATCTTCAAATGTATCTATCTGAATGTGAAGTGGTAAGCCCTGTAAAAGAAAAAACTAAATTACATTACTTACTTTACTTACGAATTTAAGTCGCATTTAAAAAAAAACATTAAAATTTTATTATCTATTCATTTTTATACATGAAAGTTGGCAACAATGTAAACAAATTACTAAGCGATTTCACGCCTAAAATCTACGCTAGGAATAGGCATAGCAAAAACTACAGTTATAATAAACGTTCATAAGGGATAATTGCGTTAAATTTACAAATAAGGAAAACTATGCACGTGTCTGAATCGAATCGCGTTAAAACGTCTTAATTGCGTCGGTTCGAGGTCGACGATGCGACGGCGTCACTTCGCATTGGATAGGTAATTGAGAGGCTGATAGGGGACTGGTTCGATATCAAGCGCGGGTTGCGGCGCGAGCGACGAGCGGCGAGCGCGCGGCGGGCCGAGGGAGCGCCGCGGTGCCGCCCGCCGCCATCCGCCGAAGCCCGCCCTGTGGCCCGGCGCCCACTATAGTTATCGGAGCGCCTCCGGTGACAACGCGGTTACCGACCCCGTGTCTTGATGTCTCGTCGACGCGTCTTAACATTAATTTAAATTCTTTCAGCGTGGTTCCCTTACTTATCATTTTTATAACATATAGTGATAACATTTATTTTGGTATTGCAATTATTTGTTTATATTTGTATTCATAAGTGCTTAATTTTTTTTGTAATATATTTGAATCTGCTTTCGTTACGATTCTGAACCCAAACTCACTGTAGGTACTATATTAGGTACTTATACAAAAGTATATTTTATACGCTGTTATTGCACATTGCGCTCAAATTTCTGATGACGTACCTAAAATAAAGCTCAAATCGCAAAACAACACCAGATTTCAAGTAAATATTAATGGAATCATAATATATAGGAATATAAAACTTTGTCACGACCGTAGCTTTGTTTGTTTACTGAGTAGGTAGTATAATAATAAATAATAATATTATAAATTAAATGTTACTAACCTTAACACCCTTCTGACTACTGAAATCTGTACTTAAACACTGCACGGCAATATTGATCTGTAACAAAATAGAAATAAATTAATAACGTAAAATGCAAATCACAATGCTGATTCATAATGCATTTATCAGAATGAATATATGTATATAAATACCAAGCACACGATAAAACAAAACAAAAAACGAATGGAAAGTTTGTTGCAAATATTGTGTGCGCTCCACGAAGTTAATTTTTGTGTTTTTGCGTTGAACACGGCCAGAGGGCGGTGTCGCCGATGAACGCAGGCTCCACAGAGCTCTATTACCGCGGTCTATGCAAATGACCCCTTCGCATTTTTATTTGCCTCCGACATTGCCACCGATCACTGTCAGAACATATATTACCGCCGCAAATAACTCACATCCGTTATGGTTTTGCAGATGCCAATAGAAAATGATTATGGGTGTCGATAACGGAGTGTCCACGCCTAAATACCTATCACATAAATATAAAACGATCATTAAATTAAATTGCTATAAGTTATCTTTATTTAGTAAGTATTATAATTATTACGTTGCGTCACACTTAAGGGTAGTGGAACCTTCTACCGCTGCCCTCATGAACCCCTTAAGTCAAGCCGGTTTTTCTGTCTCGGTTTGGGTGATGTTGTTTCTCAAGATACTTTTTTGTTTTTTGAAGGCGACTGTCTTAGTGCTCATGAAAAGCAACGCATCTATGTACGATAGGGCTATGTAATTAATATTTGAGGTTGGTCGTGGGTGAAGGCTTGGAAAAAATTTTTGTTACGTATTTATTTCTCGTATAAAATTAAATACTTTAGTAAACTACCATTATGTTAGTTACGTGATTTCGTATATAAAGTAAGAAGAAATACATTTCAGTACACGTCGCCGCATGACTTCACATCATAATATTATAACAGAGCTAAATGTACCTATACAAATGTAAAGCTACTTCCTTCAATGAAGCTCAGTATAGATACCGTTCAAAGGTATTGAATAGCCTTTATGTTGTCAGTTAATATTATGCTACGAAGAGTATCATGTGCATTCAGAATATTTATATATATAAAGTTTAAAGTTAAAAATATATCGAGCAATAAATTCCTAAAACGATTTTGTGTTTTTTCCATACTCTACTTTTACTCGATTTGTTATTTAATGCAAATTGGCCATTTTATTGTATTTTATATGTTCGCACGGTGTTATCTTACAATGAAACACCATGAATGTGATCATCCTAAACTAGTGACTACTAGTTTAGGGATTTTCTCTACCACGTGTGAGAGATCGTATTGGTTATACGGCCTATGATAACGAGCGCTACTAAATATAAATATGTATCGTATACAAGGTTACTTTTCGGAATTCATAGAATAATTAGTTTATTTAATAAATAGAGGTTTCCGCAGACTGCAGCATATTGCCTCTCTCACGCTCGTGTCTGATGCAGTACTATGTATAATACCAGGGAGATTGGACTGGAACTAGTTTCAATAAACACCAGTAGATTAGACGGTCTCATATTACAATGCTCTTATATGGATATTTAATTTTGTAGTAATGAAATTGTACCCAGCACTAGAATTTTAATATTACATGAAGATCCCATGAGCGAGGTAAAGTAATTATAGCGAGGACATAATAAACTCGGGTTTGCAAGGAACGCAGTCTCATCTCGTCGGAAGATGTTTTTGTTGGAAAGATGGGCTCTAGCTGTCAATAGGCTGGCTGTAGCTTCCAGATAACAAATTAAAAAACTCATGTGAGAATAATCTCATGCAGTAGGTACTTGCAATTGATTTGTAATTACATTGTAATAACCATAAATTAAATATATCGCACCTTCGGTGCAACAAAGTCGCAACAGTTCATTTCTTAATTTTACAGGAGAAGACTTTTAAAATTTTTTTCACATTGTATATCTTCATTGCTGGATTACTAATGATAGTAGGTTTAAAATCTTTATAACACTAATTGATTATTTAGTTTGCTATAGTTTTACGTAAAAATCTTTAATTTTATGACAAAATAAAACCTAATAAAAGAAAACAAAAAAAAAGTGTCCTGAATTATGACTTTGTTGCACCAGGAATTATTTAGTTATATGACATAAGTTAGGTATAAATATTATTTAAAATAAGGTTTAAAATGAAATAACGTGTCTTAATCAAACATAATTGTTTATTTTCTTCTCTTAAAATCAACTTCTAATAAAAAATCTAACGCAAAACATTTAAATTCTTATAAATGCAACATTATTTGGCATCATTTTCATACTTTGAGCTGTAATCAAATTCTAGGAATAGCAGTCTTGCTTAATACTATTTTTTACACTTAGGAAATTACGAACAGTCTCATAATTAGTCTTATAAATGGTTTCATAACAATTTCCAAACTTGTGAACAATTTTATTCAATTCTTAGAAAACGGTTTTATAAAAAATGCCTTTGTAGCTCCAAAATGTTAGTAATTTATAAATCAAAATTGAGGTTTTAAAAAGATACGTTTTTGTCGCTCCAATAAGTGCGAATTTTTATTTGGTCATATATGGTCATAAATACCTTTGTGTGACTGTAGCTCCAACGTACGTCTAACACACGCGGGTGCGGGGGCACTACTGTCAAATAAAACGTAGTCGGCCCAAAACGCATGGAAATTCCGCCAGCAACCACAAAGGCACTAGCGCCATCTAGTATAATTTTGAGATACTTTCGCGAATGTCTTTGTTGCCCCAAGTATAAGCATGGTTCAAAAACAATTTGGCATACTGAACTCAATTTTGCAGTTTTGGCTATTTGTGACTTTGTTGCACCGAAGGTGCGATATGTTTTTGGTACATTCTATTTGGATCCAAACAGAATAGAAAAAATTCAAACAAAATTAGTTTATTTAGTGGACTAAATTAAATTAAATTTTAAAAAAACTAATATTTTGTCTGATATTGTGTTACTGAAATTGATCGTGGTGCAATCCTACCCATGAAATATTTTTAAACAACGACTTAATTCTGCGTAGTAACGTCGGGTACTACTTGTCCCTACCTTGTATATTATGATTGTATTAATTAGTCCTTGTAAACCTTTCTCGATTAATTTTGGCATTTACGGGCGGGAGTCAAAAAAGAGATTTTGTTTAAATTTTAAATGGATGGTATAAACTAATATTAAAACATGTAATACAATACTTGTTCACGGCGGTCGCTATGACATTGACTGTAGATGGCTCCCAGGGAGCTCAAACATCAGAATATATTTTTTGCTTCATTTACAAAACGCTTTCGGTCAAATAAGGTTGCAGTAATTTATTTAATTACCTACTTTTAATATGCGTAATAAAATCGTGATCAAAGTTTCAAGATTTTAACATAAAGTTTAATGTGCACTTTTTAAATAATTAATTTTGAATAGAAAATAAACAAACATACATAGGTACATAAATCTTATCAGTAGGTATGTGTTTTAGTGTGCTGCATTGAAAGTGCTGCACCTCAAAATTATTAGGTATTTACATAAATTTGAACAGTCCGCGAGCGGTCTGTAGTAAAGTAGGAACTTACTTTAGCGGCGCTCTCCAACGGGTTCCAGTAGACCGCGATGGCGTTATGCGCTACCTCCTCGATGCAGCCGGCCAGACCGATGCTATTCTTCGTGTCTGAAACAAAAGAACGATTCGTCATTAATCTTGTCTTCGGGTAACTATGTAGCAATGCCTGCGGAGATTTCGATTAAGATATCAACGCACAATACGTCATCGGCGACGGAAATTTATTTGCGGGGCGTGAATAATCACGTGATAACATCGATTCATCAACTATTGCCGTTTCTGTAACAAGTTAAAGGGTAGGATAATTAGAAGGCATAAACCTACATTCCGATTCCAACTCAGCAAATTGCAAAAACAAATTATGTTGTCTGCGTGATCTAATAGTTGTCTCAGTTGTTAGTTATCCATTTGAACATATTAAAGTCTGTTAGCAAGTCAAGTGTTTACTAATGGGCGCCTACATTCTGAATTTTCTTAATGACTTACGATTGCTGACCACATAATATCTAGTTAGATACATAGAGCTTAGGAATAACAATGGTTTTTGCACACCATTTTGTATATGTATTTTACTCATTTGGCATAGGTAGGTACGAGTATAAAGTGGTTAGTGGTAATACGTACTTTATAACTCGTGTCATCTATCAGAATCGTTTCTACTATTAGCTCTCTACTGTTGCACGAATATCTTTTTTGGATACGATATTTGTATGTTACTGGGGATGTTTATTGCACTAGAGTACCAGGAGTGCATTAGCAGACAAGCGGAGGTCGTTAGTGAGTAATCGCGAGCGGTGGGTGCGCGTGGGCCGCCGCTATCGGCCGCGGCGCAATCTGTGCGGGCGCGCGCCCTGCTGACGTGTTTACGAGACCGCCGCCCGCCCTCTTCCACCATATTGTTTAACAGCCTGGCACGGATTTACGAGACAACGTAACGCGACTGCCATTGTGTATGTCGCACCTCCACACCTACTCGCAGTGACTTTAATTGACATTTAAGAACCTAATGCTAACACCAATCCTTGCATTTCAAATGCCAGCAATTTATTCATGGAAATTAAATTTTAGGTATTAGTTATTTATTTACTATAGGTAAATATTTTTAATTCTGGCTCTATGTATTTTGTAAGGGATCTACTGTCTGTAAGGCTTTTAGAGTTTATGCCAATAAGGCCAAGTCAATGAACCGGAATTAGTTTATTTATCGAACTAAGATCATAACCGTATGTTATTGACACTTGTTATTAGTTGTTATATTAAGTAGGTACCGGGCAACTTTACAGGATGTTTTATTTTAGAGCCGTTAAAAAAAACACAGAGAATTCTGTTAGGCCAATGAGGCGTAGTGTATGCAAATCTGTCAAAAGAAATAAACGGGGAAGCGAAGAAGCTGTACGGCGCTGAAACGGCCGTTGGACACGCGATACAAGAAAACATGTACGTAATCGGAGAAGGCATTGTGTAGAAGCGCAGTGCGTTGCGGCTCCCGCCGGCCGCCCGCGCCGCTCCCCGCGCCGCCGCTCCCTCCGCGCTTTCACACGCCTGCGCACTGCGCACAGGTGTCCGGTATCGCCCTTGACGCTGCTCCCAAGTTCGTTTTGTGCATTTGTGATGCATATAATGTATAATCAATCCTAATTTTAATTTACTATCTAGTATTTATTATTTACAGTTATAAGTAAATTACAGCGTAAATGTACCTATACCTAAATACGACATTATAATATGTCGGTAGTCGGTACGCTTATGATAACTTTTTTTTGTACTTACTCGTTAAATTTAATAATTTTAACACGTTTATTTAATAATTATTTAAATTTACTTAAAAACAATTGCATATTATAATTTAGTAATGTTTTATCATTAAAATTGGCCCTGATTTTTTCTACACGTCTAAGCCTCATAATCCATTTTCCTTCATGTCTGTTAAACGTCGTTTCTTTGTGCTTAGACAATATTTAATTCTACATAATAACATCAACAAAGTAAAAAATAAAACTTGACTAACATCGAGATAAGCTAAAACCTTGACATTAAACTTGGCCCGGCCGCGCGAATTAATGGCTTCCATGTTTTTATTTTCCTTGAGATTAAATTTATAGACTCTGCTTGTGGCCAGCGTCACTCATTACAAATGCTACGAGTCTTAAGTAATGTTAGAATGTATAAAGTGTCATATATCAGCGCTGTTTACTTGAACAAGCGAGTCGGGCGATTATTAACCAGGCATTCCATCGATGACGCAAGCCTCTATTCGGCCAATCTACCGATAAATAAATATAACAAATTAAAAAAACGCTATAGTCGGTTTTATAAATGATACGTGTTTTTTGTTGTATCCGACCGTCCTGAGGTATCAAACCATATGTTTGCGGTTTTATTGCTACCCGATTATTACTTAGTAAAGACAGAAAAGCCAACGGCGCTATCAAAGAAAATAAATTTCATAGGTTAAAGGCATAGAGCGGGGCGCGGGTGAGGGCAGCAGAGGCTCATCGCGCAATTAACATGCTAATGAACGCGCTCCCTGATATCATCGCGATAATTATGTCCGCGCGCGACTATATTGTACACTTGCTTACAATTCTACTCGTCGTATTAAACCATTCTGATATCATACAATCAATGTTTAAAATTTACTGCCACCTCGCCGACAGCTGCTCGGACGTCGTTAATAGAACGGAGATTTCTCACGAATTTTTACGATTTCCTGTTACTCGGTGCTGGAGTTCACGAAGCTCAGATATCTCTATTACATGGTTTTATTTAACTTGGCTTCATAGAAGCCATGCGTTCAGTGTATATCTCTAATATACTCGAAGTGGAATGTGTCATTATAAGTAATGTGTAATATGAAGCGAGGAGGACGATCAGCGGGGAGGATGCTAGCAGCTAGATGGCGGCGCCACCGATGTTTATTTTTAGTCGGGGCGATTGATAGGTTCGTCGGTCGGTGTGGGCCGCGGACGATGTGCGCGTTATTTATGCAAATGTCCTAACGACACATAATGGTGGGTAGCGGGGTGCGCGGGAGCGTCTCAGCGGCTATCTGCCTGCAGCACGGTAATTAGGTCCTGCGTGCCGAGCGAGCGCCGCCGCCGCCGCCTTCGCCGCACGCAACTTCGCCGGCATGTTTCTGTGTCGCCTCGAGCACGACCAACCTTGTTTTTATGTAGTGAATATCGTGTCTGGAGCCTCTGTATGAGCTACCGTCTGACTATTGCACTTTGGCAAAATCTCCATATCTTTGTTTATCTACTGAATTACAAATCCATAACCTATATGTAATCTACCTATTTAATTATTTTACTGCCTGCGAAGTATCGATCTACTATTTTATTTCCTAATTAATTTGAGCATTAAATAATTACCAGCATCCAATATTCGTTGCTTGACAGAATGCTGTCTGCCGTGCCAAAACTGCCACGCTTTAATTTCATCTTCTGGTGATTTTTCTTCCCGGAACATCAACATGACGACACTCTGTAACAAAATATTTTTTTTATATATACAAGAGTAGCCACAACTTTAACTAGCATCCCATAAAATGGTAAATGAGATACCCACGCATACATAGAAGATGGTAAAATGGACGACGACAATGTGGAACAAGTGGAACACCCACTTAAATAAAAATAAAGAATGATATGAAATAATTAAAAATTACTTTGAATTAGATCTCTCTTCTGTGTCATTTAAATCTTTTATTGGTTTCATTATGCGTATCAAGTGAAAAATATGTTGTTAGGACGATTTCTATGGACGAGTTAGAAAATAAAGTGAAAAAGAAGTCGCTTGCACCAAGCTCGGTGGCCGGCTCGACCATATAGGGCTAACGACGAGAAAGCACCTCCGATCGTCGCGTCTGATTGATGGACACTGCGTCGCTTGACGACACGGACGGCCGCGCCCTGTGCTCGTACTACCGAAACATATGACAGTCGGTTAAAACACCAATAATTCGGCCACCACCTTCATTTCTCTAATTTTCATTAAATTTTCTCAATTCAAATCAATAATAGATTTCGTCAATACGTGGTACGTTAGGGTTTTGTACCTAAAGAGTAAAACCAAAACGTTATCTGTTTGTTTCAAAAACACTTGAAATGTTCACAGAATATGTTAATTAATAAGTACATATAGCATTAAACTTTGATGTTCTTAGAAAATACCGAAATATCTAACTCTCTTTTACTTTCTTGTTTAAAACAACAAATTAGCTGATTGATTTGTAATTAAAGTATTATTTTCTAATAAAAGTGTTTAGGTTCACTATGTAACTAAATTAAAGAAAAATATAAAATAATTTTTATTGCAAACATGTGTAAGAATTAAAGCTTATTCGAATCAAAAACAAACGTGCGAATAACAGGAAAAGAATGTCACTTCGGAAAGGCAATCAGCAATACCATAATCCTCGTAGTGCAATGAATTTAATGAAATAGCAAGGACTCTCTCTTACAATGTTGTTGACTAGTAATAAAAACGATGTTTTACTGTGAATGTATAAAATGTGTAATTTGTATTGTAGGAGCTCAGGACTTCTATTTCCGCGATACAGGCTTTCTCCAGACATTGGTGGCAGTCAACGGCACCGAATAGATAGGTACATCTAATTAATATTAGTACAACGACAGCAACACTGCACACAACTACTAAGAATAGGTATATTCATAAATATGAAAATTTACAGCTTTATTAGAATAATATACTAGGAAGATGTAGGTATATGTCAAAATACATAATGCATACGTAACTGTAAAAATCAAACGCTCGCTCCATTCCGATACCAGAGAGAACGAGGTTTATTAGTTTAATAAGTTATTTAAATTTAAACATGCTATTTTTTATACGTTAAACATTTCTTTAACTGTTTGTCATAAATGGAGACAACTTATTTATTAATTGCGTAGGAACAAATGATTCATAAACATTTAGCAAGTAATTTAGAGTCCAACTGCTAATGGTTTACGTAATTTAATGCCTATTTTAAAGTTGCAATTGATAGCGGACAATGTAGCCATTATTGTGTCATGACAAAGATACATTGTTATAAATATCTAAATTACGCAAGATATCAAAGATAAGGCTGTGTTTTGATTTCAGTTAAGAATGTTTCTAGTTATATTAACCACTAGCTATCCACCGCAGTTTCGCCGGCGTAGGTTTTAAAACAAAATTGATAAAAGGTTGTACATTACGAATTTTCTAAAATGTAATGAACAGATATTACATACATTTATAATATGCAGTACAAAATAATAAAAATCTCCTAATTGAATTTTATGTAGGTCATAAAAATAGAATCTTCAATAAAGGGAATGAGATTGCAAGACCCTATAATCAATCTGGGTTTTCCAATTTTTTATTTTTAAAAACAAAATTTCCACAAATATTCTGCGTGGTATGTTAAAAGATTAGGTTGCTTTACAAAACAAAATTGAGGTCTGTTTATTATTCGCAGCCATTTTTGAAGTCCATTAAAGGTGATGTGACGTAATTTAAAACCTGATGCGTGAACATTACGTTTAAGTAGATTTTATCACAAACTTAATTTCTGACGTAATTTTATTTACATGTTTCTGATATCTACATAATACTTAGGTATCTAAATGATTTAATACGTAAAACAAATAAATAGCGATTAAATATATAGAATATATTATAATATATTTATATTATGTATATTGCAAAATCATTCTCATTCATCATCGACCCGTCATTATCCTACTGCTGGGCACGGGTCTCTTTTCAAATATGAGAGGAATTCATAATATAGTCTACCACACTGGCCAAGTGCTTGTTGGTTGGTGCTTTTATAGAAATAGAACTTTATACAACACTCAGGCATTCAGTTTTATCACAATATCCCACCGGAACGGTAGGGAATAATTCAACCACTAGGCTATCACTGCTCACAACACTTAAATATAAAGCAAAGGTAATTTTTCTAAATTTAGTGATATGTGTCAATGTCTCTACAATGAGTTTGTTTCACAACAGTTTCACCTTCTCGGACCACTTACTTTCGGGCCGTCAATTAATTAATCGAGTATATCGACATTCGACCCGATTTCAGGAGCCCGAGTTCGGTTGACAATCTGAGTTATCTGATTAAGCACGCTTTCTCTCGCACCGTGTGTCACACACGTAGCCGCCCGCCGCCTATATATACGAGTACGTACCGGTAGGTATGTGTTGTGCCCATGCGTCGCCGCCCGATTACACTCTGTCAACCTCTCCACATTCGTTTCATCATTCTATTTAAATAAATCAGCATTTGTTATACATATTCCAAATATATCAGCGCAATCGGCAGTTATTTAAAAATTGGTGAAACAACTCCCAAGAAATCATTAATCACACTATTTAGGACCTCGGATGAAAAATTGTTTTCAAAAACAATCCATTAACATCACCGAAAATATTTTCAATTTATATATTATGTTATTCTTATAAATTTCATTATGATTAAGCTTGATGTAAATTAAGTTGGTGTCAAAAATGCACTTAAGAATAAATAGGTAGGTATGTACTCGTATATTGGTCTGAACGTTAAATTTACTTTACATATCCGTTAAAATTACTTTACAGGCACAAAAAGAAACAGTAATCATAAATTTAAATCGTAAGTAGGGTAGGTATACTGTTTTAAGACAAATGATGTAATTAGGTGCTACGTTTGTGCGTGTTCTCGCTTTATTTCCATATTGAATGAATTCAATTTCTCGTCAATGTCCTAATCACCGGTGTTTTGTACGAATAATGGTTCATGTACATACCTATATATTTGAGAAACATTAGAATTATATAGTCATAAGACTTAACTTGTATTTCAATGTAATAGATAATACCTACCAATACAGTGATTAATAATAACGTAATTAACTTCACTCTGTTTTATACAATCTTATTTGTCACATAAGCAGGTAAAACAAGTCCTGCGGAAGACTTTGTATTTCACACATAATATTGCGTTCCGCTTTTATGAATCTTAGTGCAAGTAGTGCGTGAAAATAATTATCGTAACCGCGTTATGTGCGTTCGCATCATCTGTTTATCTACGGGTTCATAACGATGCGTGCAAATAGTTAAGTAACTTTATTATGCAGCAACATGAACACTGCTCAATGTTCGATGCTCGAGTTTTCTGCGTCTGCTGCTTTTTGTCCGTCTCGACTATTTCCTCGTTAGCCGCTGGGCGCGGCGCCCATCCATCAGTTGCTATCTACTTTATGACAATTATTTATGTTCACTGCGTGGCAAAACTATTTCGCTTACCGTTGAGCTTTATCGATAGCGCAGAAGTAATGTCCTGCCGTCTCGATACGCTATATCTGATACGGATACGTCTGTTTGTTAAGTGCGCTAGTTGTTTGTGCTAGTTGTTTTAACGCCTAGGTTATTTGCTACGAATGTTCTCCGCAGTGAATGTCGGTTTCGACATAAATTCTGAGCGGAACTGTGGGTGTAACTGCCGTGCAGTTGCTTACAGTCTACGTGTCGCTATTTATTTTACATCAAGTAAAATATATTATCAATGAGCTTTTTTGTTCTGTAAATAAACCGAGGAGAACGTTTCTTATTTACTAGGAAGTAAACGTTTTATTGTAAGTTACGCATTTATGTATCACGGGTTGTTGTAAGTTATTCATCATATACCTTACCAACAACAGAAAAATAACTCGGAAAATAAAAAACAAAGAAGTAGGTAGGTTCGTAAAGAAAGTTTTTTACAAAGAACACATATTTGAAGCAACCTTTTTCAGTTAGTAGCGTCACAGTAGGTATGATCTCAGATAGGAATTTTCTCCTATTTGAGGTTGGACGTGGATGTCTATGGATTGCAGTGACTTCTTAACTTTATGTGTCCTACATGCTCGTTTTCTATTTATAAACGAAAAATAATCTTATACCAACAAGCAAAAATGATAACGAATTTCAAATTGGAGTCTGTATTCTCCTGTACTCTAATTTATTTTGGATCTGTGTCATTGTTCGTTCTATAGCATACATAGAGCATACCATAAATCATCTAGATAACACAACTAGGCAAAATTATAATATATAAGAACAGAAAGAAATACAATAAGAAGAAAGTTACTGTTTATCTCCGCCTTTTTGAAGTCGGTAAAAATGCTATTACCTCGTTCTGAGATTAGATCAAACTGTTGCAACTACGACGATTGACAATTGACCACGTTATCGGAGAGGGGCAATTACGGTAGAGCCATGATGGAATCGGAGCAAATCCCGCGATCCGTCCACCGTCGGATTAACATCCGAAGTCGCGTTGTAACACTAATCTGCTTAAATGTCGAAAGGAAATGTCAGATTGTAAAGTGCAGGGCTTTGAAGCGAGCGTGATGCGGCTTAACCACCGCACCTACCGCTAACACCGCAGCTTTCTTGATCGTGCTTTTTGTAATAGTCGTAGCTATATGCAATAGAGGTACGTAAAACAAATAAAAAAGAAAAAAAAATGCTTGTTAAATCGCTATAACAATGATCTCCAAAAACATATTTGATAACTTTTAGTTGTAATACATAACTTTAAACATAGGTAAGTGTACGAGTATGTACGAGTATAATATTATAAAATATATAAGACTTACAACAATTACCTAATCAAAAATTTTACAGTTCAATGATAATATTGATGGAATTATAATGTAATGGTCCGGGTCTAAGTCATGACGCCATTGCATAATTGAACCTTAGATCTCCTAATGTCGTTGATTGCAAGCTGTTGTCCGCCGCCGATGCTATCAAGGATTGACGCTAAATACGCGCGCGCCGTGACAGCTCCAATACCGAAACAATGACGAACTGCGCATTGCATAACGCCATTTACGGTCCAGCTTTACTGTCACTCAATGCTCGAATTAAAACCAAGTGAAAGTTCATTTAAATATCTCAAATGTCTTCTGATTAGAATTCGTAAGCTCATAATTTAAACAGAAATCATTCGAGCTTTGCAAGTATTGCGATTAATTAGGCATTTCAGCTATTACATGAACATTACCAAATAATACGTAATATTTCGAAAGCGTAATAGTTATCGAATAGAGTTACGGGAACCTGAAATCGAACGTGGAAAATTCATGCTCCGCGAAGCGCGCACGTTCCTCTTCAAGACGCGTTGCCAGTGCCAGATAAATGTGTCTTCATTCATCCGTACATGAACAAATCATTGTAATGATTTTGACAATTATGACAACAATTTCATAATAGGTTGGTAATATTCCAAAATAAAAATGCTAAAGATTTTATTTGGTAAAAAAACTAAAATGATGAAAATCCAATTTCATTAAATTACCTACTCTCAAAAATTAAGGAAGTTTTAAAAAGTACATTATATTGAGGTTCTCTCGCAGTTGACAAATAATCTAAAGTATGCCGATAAAGGCGCTTTAATGTTTTTATAAGTTATGAATATGTTATGAGATTATTTATTTGATAATAAAATAATTAATGTTATGAGTACCTAGTTATATACAAAATTAAATGTACTTTCTTCTTTTGAAATTGCTTACTTGTCGTCATGTCTCCGTGAATGATGTATTGCCTAAATGAGATGTAAAAATACCTAGTGTACCTAGTAATTTTAAGCATCATCAATGTATTTTATTGAGTTTCAAATATACATATAGGTAGATAAGTACGTCCTGGATTTTGTACCTATTTGGTTTCCTTAACAAATAACTTTATTTACATTAAATAAAAAAAAATGAGTGTGAGTTGCTCAAAAAACTAACAAAGAAGTTTCGGTTGCATAATTCAGCAATTTATAATCATTAGTGTATTTCTGAGACAAGACAAAGTACAGGCGCAGGGTGAGCGGAGCGACCGCGCACAAGGGTGCAAGTTAAATTGAGATATCTCAACACGTGATTGATTGCCAACATGATTGGCATCTTACGAC
>DWQL01000090.1:0-21874 GCA_018231265.1 Noctuana haematospila | reverse complement strand
GGTGGGGCGGGAGATACTGGTACATGTGGTGTATGATGTTCAACAGTACTTGAGTTTGAATCTTCACTACTTAGAGTCGCCGCGACCTGCGCAGCAGCTGCTTGTGCTTGAGCTGACCTTTTAGCGTCCTCTTCCTTAAAACAATGTGTTTTCTGATGCCTTATTAACTCATAATATCTTTGAAACACTAATTGGCATTTTTTGCATTGGTAGTTAAGGCCAGGAGTGCGTTGAAATCTATTGGCGTCGTCAGTGGCACCGGCTGGTGGTTCAGCAGCGGGTTGGTTTTCATACACTTTTCTTGCTTTTTGTCGAGCATTTTGAAACCACACTACAATGACTCTTGGACTTAAACCGAGTAATTTGGAGAGATATTCTAAGTCATCATCTTTTGGATATGCATTATTCTCAAAAAACTCTTGTAATACTTTTATTTGATAATCAGTAAATCTAGTTCTGTTGGCGCGTTTGCCAGAAGACCCCGAGCTGTTGGATCCGTTCGAGTTGCCCCCGGAAAGTCCGAAATCGGCCGGTCCCCTGCCAGGACTGAGGCTGCGATTTGGGGTCAAAGGTAGGACGTTCGAGGGCACGGAGTTTGGGGACGCGAAGTTAGGATTTAGCTTCGGCGGTAACATCGACGGATGTGGTGGTTGAGGTATACTCGTAGCTGGGATTGAATCAATTTGAGACTGAATTAACGAGTTCAGTGATAGATGCGTAGGAGTTTGCGGACGCGACATGTTTTGTGGATGATCTGGTATATTCAATGCTGGGCTTTGCGATGGAACTTGAGGAAAAATGAAACTTTTATCTTCTTGGTGTCGATCATCGTAAGAATTATATTTCTCTTCCATCGTTGGCTCGTCATGTGGTTCAGATTTTACTTCTTGCTGACCAATATATGATGCATCTTCAATTTTTGCTTTTTTTTCGGGCGGTGGTTTGCCTTCATCTGAACTCGCAGATGAATCCAATGGGGTTACTTTAGCTTCACCAGTCTTTTCGTATTCCTCTAAATTAAGTGTAGTTGAAGGTGGATTATTAAAATTATACGGAGAGTCTTTGTTTCGCTGGCGTTCTTTGAAGAGAGTATTACGAAACCAATGTTTGATGACTTTTGTAGCTAACCCAGATTGTTTGGCCATTTTCGCAATTGCTTCATCACTCGGCGAATTGTTAATATCAAAGTGCGCGCGCAATATCTTTAATTGATCATCAGTTATGCGTGTCCGAGCTCGTTTCTGGCCTGCAGCAGCATTTGCCTGCAAAAAAGAAACAAGTCCTTCAAAATAATATAACTAGCTACTATTATTATACCTACTACACTGATGTGTGGGAATCATTATTCATTTAACATAAAATGAACTACATTGCTTTACATCGAACAAAGAGACTACAAAATTGTAAAGGGCTCATTTATCTGCGGCTGTAGGACCACTCAATGATTGCAGGTAACTTTGAATAATAACAGAATTCGTTGTAAATAACAATACTTCGACCCTAGGTGCCTGACAATGGTCCCTCTGTTGCTTTGTGCAAACAGATAGCTAATGCTTATCTCATAATACCTTGTAGATACGGCTTTCCTTACGATTGAATTTACACTGTACTTACAGCTGACAGAAATAATCGAATGTAACGAATATATTTTATCTTTTGACGTTAGCTTATATCCAGTTACACAGCCACATATGCGTGATTAAAGGTAAATACTGTTATCATTATAAATAGCTACGCCCATTTCAACAAGTTTTATTATACCTACATAGCGTGGTAGAAGAGCTTTATAAAAAGGACGTTATAAAATAACGTTATATTGATTAACTACTCGAATACTTAGAGATCTAATGTAGTTTAAATCAATAGGTACTTGTCAAATCGTCTGTTACTGAAACACTAGTTCAAAGATGAAATAATCATGCACAAAACTTCTCTGGTCAATTAATAGGTACTGATAATCGTGACAAAGTGAACTTTGGCGATATTTTAAACTACAATTTACATTGATTTACCTTACCACAAGAAAAAAACAATTACTTTTATTTATAATTTGTCTTGGTATACATACTTTAGTCTTATTAATACAAATGCATACATGACTATACACTTCAATATGTGAATCAGATATGCACCTAATAACCTATTTATTTAGTAGCTAAATTTAACAGGTACCTATCAACTTGTAAACAAAACCTTTTGCGATGTCGCAATAATACCTAACATAAGAACATTAGATAACAATACCGCGTAGGTAGTTTTTAAATTAGTAATTAGATTAATGTATTTATAAATATTTGTAGTTAGCACATATTAGTACTTTACAAAAATATTAATCAATTTTGTATACTAACTTTAACTCTATCAAATAAAGGAAACTAGAATTAATAAATTAACACATTAATAGTATGCAAAGAGTTAATAAAATAACGTTTATAATTTCCCTACCTACTTGGAAAGCTTAGCTCTCTTCCTTTTTGATTTAAAAAAAATTGCGTAGTAAATAGTGTCACATCGTATCTATCTCAAACGAGATAAAATTACCTAACTTTTCTATACTAATTAAAGATACTTAAGTTACTTATGAGTAGATATGATTAGTTATAAGTGTTATTATACAGAGAGTTATGGCACTTAACTATGACTTACCTGTTGCTGTTGTTGTAACAATTGTTGTTGTTTCAGCTGGGCGTCGTGTCCAAACCCGATGGCGTCGAAGGGCGGAGGTGGCAGCATGAGTGGCACCAAAGGTGGCTGCAAGTTCATTGCAGCCAGAGCGCCCACATTCAGGCCTAGAGGCAGCCCCAGTGACAGCATCTGGGCTACCATCGGATGTAGCTGCCCCAACTGTTGTTGAAGTTGCAGCATATTTAGTGCAGCTTGCATTTCTTGGACCTGAGCAGCAAGCAGAGCACCAGCCTGGGCTTCACCCTGAGCACTTCCATTCTCACTAAAGTTGGTGCCTGTCTCTCCTCGCGGTGACGGCGACCTGTCTCCTTGTGGCGCTGGAGACGCGGCACGGGGTGAATTCGGCGCTCCTGACTTCCTTTCGTACTCAGATTTAAACTGTTCCGCGAACTGTTCCAAGAACTCCAGGGGAACTTTGTCTTTATGCACTTCTTCACAATGAGTCTTTAACACGAACACACTAGAAAACTCCTTATTACAATGTTGGCACGTCGACTTCGTCTCTCCATCAGGAGGTTTTTCCTCCGGAGGCGGGGGCGGCGGGCTTGGCACTCGCGCCATTTCACGTTCTTCTTGAAGCTTGCGCCGCTGATTTTCATTATATTGCATAACGAGATCGAAGCCGAAAGTTTCGAGCAATTGTTTATACATTTGTGAGTTTCGTTTGGGCGGGTTGCCCTTTGCCACCATCTCGTCTAATGCAGCAGCTTCTGCGTCACCGAGTGGCGAATGCGCTCGCGCATCGCCGAACGGGCATGTGGTCGCGCGATGTGCGTCGAGTAGCTCCCCAGTAGGAAATGACGCGTGGCATCGCTCGCACGACGTGCTACCTGCGCGCGGGGATCGCGGACTACCTGGGCGAGCGGGGGGTGAGGAACGATGCCCCCCGCTGCTTGTAGACGAAGGGGATGTGTTTTTCGGCGACAAAACGTCTTGTAAAATTTTAGCGGGGTCGTTCCTGTCCGGTTGTTCTACTAGGGGCCGTGTCAAGTCCACGTGGCCGGCCGCGGCGAGCTCTTGCAGCTTGCCAGCTCGAGTTTGATGTAGCACTGATCGCATATGTATATCAAGCGTACTACCCTGTGTATAAGCAACTTTGCAAATATTACACTTGTATCTTTTGCGATCGTCTTCTTCGCTTGATGTACTTTTTGGTGTCAAAGTCAAATTAGATGGTGCTGTACCAGCTCCTGGAGATACAGGGGGATTATTGTTATTTTGTTGTTCCTGCATAGCTCGTTTCAATTTGTGCAAATGGCTAACACTATTGTAATGGACGAGTAAGATATTCTTTTGTGTGAAGGACTCTTTGCAAACGTCGCATTTGAATGGTCTGTTAGGGTCAAGGTATTTCTCCATAGGATACGTTAATTTCTCTCCCTTCCTATGCAGAAGAGTTTTGTTATGTGCAGTAAGATACGATTGCCGCGTAAATGCTACTTTGCACCTATGGCATTTGTACTTTCTATTTGGATCATTATACGAATCTTCTGCCATGGCTTGTGAATTTAAATAATCTTCAAGGAATTGTTGGTCTTTGTATACGATAGAATCATCCGAATTTTCAGCATCATTATGGCCGGACTCATCATTAGCAGTAGCGCTCGAGTCTCTATCTTCCATTTCCGCAAGTTCGTCATCAGGGGTTCTTAAAACTTCTTTGCGTAATAACTCTACAGTTGCAGCATCAAGAGCTGTATTTTGTCCAATTTGTAATAAAGGATTGGAAGCCAGATTACGCTTAAATGCAGCAAGTTCGTCCTCAGACAATTCAGAATGAGATGTTTCGACGTGCTTTTGTAGAGCTAGAACAGATCTAAAGCTTCTTCCACATAACACACATTTTGTAGCATCTCGTATAACATGGTATTGGGAATGAAGCTGTAGTTTCTCGATTGTTTTGAATGCCAAACTACATTGATTGCAACGGTATTTATAAACATGTTTTTCTGATACCGACATGTTTGCGATGGAGTTTTTAGCGTGTGCTTCTCTAAAATGGTTCTGCAGTGCGTGAGCGGCGTCAAAATAACGGTTGCAACCCTTTTTCCAACAAAAATAACCCGGTCCTTGGGGTGTTTGTTTCAGTTCTAAGTGACCAGACTCATTTTGGTGGTGACAAAGTTCATCTACGTTTCGGAATGTTCGATTACATGCTGAACATCGCTCTGTCTCACCGTCAACACTTCCTTCCGAGCGAGGTGAGGATATCTCGCGTTCTTCATCTCCTTGTCGTGGTTCATCTCGTTGTCCTGGTGTAGTACCATTCAACCAATGGCTTTGGTCAACCAAAAGCAGTAACCTTTGAAGACCTTCTGAGTTGACTGAGTGTATTTGCATCACATGTCTTTCGAGGGCAGGTCTTTCTTTGAATGAGTCTTGACAAAGTGGACATATAAAATGTCTCGTAGGGTCACCATGAACAGACGCAACGTGAATCTGTAATTTGTTTTCGTTGCTGCAGCTAAAATTGCAATATGGACAGTTGTGTTGACCTTGTGGAGCTTCGTGATCATCTTCTCGATCGAGAGATCCATGTTGAGGTGGTAAGTGAGATTGCTGTTGTTGTTGTTGCTGCTGCTGCTGTTGCAGTTGCTGCTGTTGTTGTTGTTGGTGTTGTTCCAAAAATCGCATCATCTTCTGCTCTTGGGTCAGTTCCGGTTTCTGGTCAATGGGCTCTTTGTTATCTGTTAACAAATAAAAATATATTATAAACATATATTAGTGTGATGGGTGTACGTATGTAGATGGATATTAAAATAAATCTATAAAATCGAACGAACCTCCCGCAACGGAATCCGCACGGCAAATGGATGGTAATCTGTACAATATATGGTCACAATGTCTACCTACGTTTACGTGAGATTTATCTACAAAAAAGATTATTTCTATAAATGAAGCTAGCTATTGTTCGGTGCAAGCATTTGTTACTTTACTGAATTGAAGTTAAAAATAAAATTCTTCTTTTATATTATTAGTAGGACTCGTTTTGTTTGCGACGTCCCGACAAGACAAAGGTATCGCTCTATCCATCCCGTACGCACACATCCGTGGATGTATTAATGCTAAAGTAACAAGTATATTGTAATTTTGCACACAAAGGAGATACAGAACGGGCAAACAATCATTGTTCATTATTACAAAGGTTTCGAATATTTCGTTTCGCATCGGATCAAATGCATTCGCGAGATCGACGTATGTGTTGATGAGTGTGAGCGAGAGGGGGCTAGGCGGAAGATGTGTGAGTGCAATTATTATTTGACCAGGGATGTGTCCGCGGCGTGTGAAAGAAGCTGGTCCGCATTGTTTACGCTCAAATAAGGAACGTGAAAGAAACGACCGATGCAAGAAACTTGTAAGATTCGTTAATGTAACGTTACAATTACACGCTATTAGATGAGCAACTGACGCCCATAGATTAAACCATTGTGTTTATTTTTGGGTTAGCTCTGAGAAGAAAAAAGAAAATGTGGATTATACGTACCTACCTATTACCTACTAGATATGGACAATGGTTAAGTAAATTGTATGAAACAATAAAAGGGCAAAAGTGTTCGGACAATAATATGAAAATGCTACAGGGCCTAGGTATATCTCTCACTTAATTAAAACTTGAAGTTCTCTGACCGTGAGACGCAGCTGAAACCAGTCCGTCCCCTGTCTGTTTGGGAACCCGTTTCATAGTTTTAAGCAGTTAAAACCGTTACATCTAATGAAGGGGAGAGGGCTAAGTAAATCCGAACGCGTAATAATAATCAACTGACCCTATACGACTGGAGTGACCAGTGTAATTATTTATGATGTAAATTCGCAGACCCACAGTCTGGAAGTTGCATAGAACAATGGCCAGGTAAAGGGACTTTGTCTGCACAAATGCGATCTCCAACACTTTTTGTCAATGACAAAGGGACCCTTTCTAAGGAAACACCACATCGTTATAGCGTCGTAAAGCAAGTATTGTTGCATTGTGCAGTTTGAGTTTTGTTTTGGGAGATTTAGGTCAGGATTTTTACAACGTGGCGTCAGAGGTAGGTACAATGCTAGTTTTGAATATTTTACAGCCGTTGCGTCCTTGATGGCGGTACTGACAAAACCTTATCTCAGCTTCATACCTACTAACCTATACTAATTTTTGTTCAATACACGCACAAAATATTACACCATGCCTAATATTAAAATCAATTCACATAAAATTGGAGTGTCTGTTTGTAATATTAAAATAACCGCGTTTTACTAAATGCATGTAATGTATACACGGTACATAAGTATAACAAAATAACATTTTTTTAAATTTTTGTCTGTCTCTCTGTTTGTTCCGGGCTATCTCTGAAACGGCTGGACCGATTTTGACGGGAATTTCAGTGGCAGATAGCTGATGTAATAAGGAGTAACTTAGGCTACTTTTATTGTAGAAAAGAGCATTACGTTACACTTATTAACGCGGGTGAAACCACAGTAGTTAAAAATAAAACTAGAATTGAGCAACACACGAATAATTAGTAATATAATCTAGTGTATTGAGCGTTTAGAGCACGTATACGAGTATGAAGCACAAAACAGATCAAACACTTAGATAGCTAGATATTGTACTAATATTTAACTACCTGACTTAGTATCAGACTACTTATGACAAAATCTGATACGGATATTTCTTTCAAATTAAAAATAAAATCTAGAAAAATATTAGGTACAGGTAACATCGATGTCTTCGGACTAAAAACTTGTTCTTTAAAACAATGCAGAGAAATAAATTAAAAGTAAGAAATGTAAATAATATAACTCATACTTTCCCGTTTCACAATACAGCGAAAAGTACCTATTGGAAGGATTTTAAATTTATATGGACATCAATCGTTTAAAGCGGGAACTCAATAAGGTGAAAATAAGTAATAAGCATAAACATGAGGGACACAATGGTGTAAGCCGGATTTCTTTCGCCTCCACATTTCTCTTGGACTTTATCGTATTTCACCGTGGCCATAAACATACGGGAGATGTACCGGCGACATTGTAAGATGATGTAGCTGCCTCATCACAAGGGGCAATCATCCTTAATGCGCGACGGCCACATACGTAATGCGAGTCATTGTCCCGCGTGTGGTACTTATGGAAAATTCGCGTTCTCAATTCAAATCTTCTTTCCGTCTCCCTCGCTCGCGGGGCGGAGTCGCCTCCGACCAATGACCGAGTCCGACTGTGGCGACACCGTGTAAGGCGTACGTTGTTAAAGAAACCTGTTCTAATGTTGAGCGCTTTAAATTAAATTTTGTCCGTGTGTAATTATCTTATTATTGTGATTACGAATTCCCCGCTAAATGCTCATCGCCCCAAATGGAGATTGACTCTCGGTTCCGATATGACTGACGGTCACGCTCCGAACGCCGATAAGATCTAACACGAACAGTAAGTAGGTACCTACCTATAAGTTAGCTTTTGTCAACACCTCGTCTTCAAAAACCTTTGGCAAATTAACATGAAACAAATTGTATGTTTATTAGCACGATCCACTGAAAGAAGTCCAGTTCGTAAAAAACGCAGAACAAAATTGATTAAGGAACGAATTGGTTTAAATTGGATACCGATAGTGACGTTTCGAAATCACATTCATAAGTCGACTCAGTATTACTTTATCGATACGAACGCCGGTAATGGTTTTGGTTGAATTAATTTTAATGGAATTTTCACGCTTTATAGAATAAAATGTTGCGAAATGTGTTTAGCACGAGAGTAATAAATAGTAAATGCGTTTTGCTTCTATTCTTATAGCTACCTACGTATATAAAAATAAAAACATTTACTATAAACGACATCTAGCGATGGGAAAAAAGACTACGTTAGATAAGGAGCGCACGCGCATCTAATTGCGTTCCGACTAAGTATTTTTTATTGTAATAGTACCGACGCAGTTTTTACAATAACATTTTGTTCCTCGAGTTAGGTATCATTAAAACTTTTAGAGACAATGACTTCAGGAAGTTAATGTAGAATCATAGTAACAATAGAGTAGTCACGGTTGAAATAGTATTAGTAACAAACTAACGATTTCCTCTATAATGTTCCCGTTGTAATTATATGAATTATTGTAGGTAGACACAATTATTAGTCATGAGAGGTTTAAATTAGCCTCCGTTTTATAATTGGGAGGTTCGTTGATAAAATAATTTACAACAGTTAAAAGCAAAATAAGCATGTAGATTCTTACCGTTTTCTTGTTGATCGTAAGGGCTTGGGAGCTCAGATGGCTGAGGGATGACCTGAAATAGCTCAGCAACATCAGGAGTAGGGTCCTTGCCCTCGGATCGCCGCTGAAGTTGATGGATTTGCTCCATCTGCAGGTGCTTCACTGATCGCACATGTTGCAGAAGGGGCAGTCTATGCGGAGCACCGAAACCGCACAGTGCACATCGGTATACCCGAGGACGGTCACGGGGTATCCGAGACGAACAGTCCCTCAAATGCCTGAGCAATAGCGCAGCTGCCTCATGCCTCGCCCCAGCAGCATGCAGCTGGAGCTTATGAGCAGAATTGGTATAATAATCACAAGCACAACACCTCACTTGAACACCACCGACTCCGGCGCTGCCCGTTCCGACGCCACCACAAAACTTCAGCTTCCATTCGTTTCTTGGACCACCTTCCTTCACATGATTTACATGCTGTAGCCTCTGCAGATGTTTGTCAGTTTTGCAATGCAATTGAAAGTTTGCTTTTAAGTTTGTCTTGTACGTGCAGAGCTTACAGACGTAATGACCAGCGACCAGAGCTAATATTTCTTGTTCTCTAATCTTTGTGCGATCTTGGGCTAAATGGTGCCCCAGGGCCTCCAATGAATCTGTTGAGAAGCAGTTGCATATGCAACAATGGAAAGTTCTTTCCGGCTCAGGATCTGCTGGCTCTGGTGGAGGTTCCATAGCTTCAGGGTTTAAACCTACATCTAAATGAGCCCCCAATTCGGGTGGTGACGGCCCTGGTCCCCCAGTCATTAGCTGAATCATAAGAGCCTGATTATATGCCATATCCGCTAAAGCCGCTTCAGGGTTGGGCGGAGGCGCATCACCACCATGAAAATGTAGCAAACTTTCCAATTGCTGTTGACTTTGCTGTCTATGATGTAAAGCTGACAATGTCTGCATATGCTTTACATTTTGTTGTAAAACAAGCATGTTATGGGTATGTTTTTCTGATGTCATATGAATCCTTAGATTTCTCGCAACGTTAGTCTCATAATTGCAAACGTCACATCTAAAAGTAGGTTTTGGTTTTTGTCCTAGTGGGGAATGGTGCGGTAAAGGAGGTTTATGAACTCCAGGTGGGGTGTGCTGAGGTGCTGGAGGCAAATTGCTCTCACCGGGGTTTCCGCCGTTTTGTAATTCTTGCATATTATTAAGATGCTTGTCAGATTGCATATGTATACTAAGATTGCCTTTTGTAGTAGTAGAATAATTACAGACTTCACATCGATATGGTTTGTATCCACAGGTATAAGTTTCACCTCGCGCTAATCGAGGATGCGGTTGTCCAGCTATGCAGTAAATGCAACTCGTTTCAGCTTCCGGATGCTTTTCTTTCATATGTATTTCTAACGTTTCTTGATATTTGTAGTGCCAATTACATTTAGGACATTTCAAGGTTTTACAGGAGTTTCGACTATGCATTCCAGCGAGAGGACCACCTAGTCGTCCAGAATTCAGTATCAACTCGCATTTTGGACAGTCTGCACCTGACGGCCGGCCTCCGAGGTGATCTGGACAAACTCCTATCGTTGTTCCCGATAGGAAGGCAGGCGGCGCTGGTTGAAACGGTGGGGATGAATTAGGGCTAGCTCGCGGTTGTACAGAAGCATTTATTGTATGAGGATGTGCCACAGAGATCAAGGAATGTTGAGGAACTAAAGATTCTGCCATCGATCGCGGCGGTCTCCATGCTGGTGGACTCGGTCTTCTATCATCACAAATACCGTTAAGTAACATCGAGTCATTTTCTCTATCTGGAGTCATAATCATATCAGGTCGTTTGTCAACGGAGGGACTCGATAACTCTGACATGTTCGGACTACCTGACACGGAAGCACGAGGTGGCGCAGCAGCACCAACGGGTTCTAGGAATGAGACTAGCGGCTCCTTATCTTTTCCAACACACTGAATAATTGCTGAGGCGTTTTCTCTCGATAAGGCATCCCTTTCAGAATCTAGCAATGATAAACTATGGTCCGATTGCGCATGCG
Organism: Noctuana haematospila; assembly: GCA_018231265.1. Classification (NCBI taxonomy): domain Eukaryota; kingdom Metazoa; phylum Arthropoda; class Insecta; order Lepidoptera; family Hesperiidae; genus Noctuana; species Noctuana haematospila. The sequence goes on along the minus strand of DWQL01000090.1, from coordinate 10,965 downwards.
CCACAAATGATTTAGCGTAACCAAAACTCAATTTACATATAAAACACATAAGAATAGGTTTAACTGGTACGCTGACAGGACACTCTGATGAGGGAGATGGCGGTCTTTGCGTGTCCTTTCCACCACGAAAACTGAACACTCTATAACTGTGCATCACTGGTGCGTCCGGTCTCGCACGCGCACGTTCGGCGGCCAGTCTGCCGTACAGTGCACCGTATAGTGAAGGGTTTCTCGATACGTAGAACGCACTCGCTATCTGAGGGAACTCCAGCTGCCTTTCGACAACGTTACTATCTCGACTGTCCACGATGCACCCCGGTTCTATCTTGGGCAGATCGGATAGACTAGTCTCGCCCTCAGATAGCTCTGGGTCTTCGATGATGTAGGCAGAACCGTCAGGGTTGTAGACGATCTTGCCGTCGAAGCGTTCGACGTCAGAGGAGAGAGGCGGGGAGTCGCGTCGTGAGGTGAGATCAACAGCGTCGGGTGCGGCGGGGGGTGAGGTTGGCGCGGGCGCCGATGAGGGCGCAGGAGCGGGCGCCGCGGGGGCCGCGGGTGCGTTGCGCGGCTCCTCCTCGGGGCTCATGTCGCCGTCGTCGTCGTCTGGCTCGAGAGCGGCTGAACTCTGTGGGTCGTCGCGCTTGCGGCGCCGCTTGCGCTCCGGAGGCGGGCCGCTAGCGGGGCCGCCGGGCTGCAGCGGCGTGGGCATGGCGCCGGGCGTCAAAGGCCGGCATCACATGCTCTCCTGAAACAATAACAAACGACCTACATTTAAACAAATATCAAAAGGCAAATCTTGCTTATCTCCGATAGCTTTTTCGCTCTCTTAAATAATTTATTATTAAAGAGAGCGAAAAATCTGTAAACAACTAAACTAAAGTTGTAAACAACTAAACATAAAATGTTGTGTACGCTTTTTTTTAAAAACAAAAATATTTACTGGGTATAAATTGACATCCATTTTGTATCGTAGTGTTCTTACTTTTCTCACGGATCTGTTTAACCCAGTCGGGCGAAGGTGACTGTTGAATGTATTCGTACGTCCAGCCACCGGAAGTGGGTTGGGAGGCACGTTTGTGTACTCAGTTTTTGTTTTCTGAAGTTAATCTCGGCATTATTCCGCTGGTTCGTTATTTTGTTTAATGTTTGTACTTTTCAAATGCAGTAAATTAATTACTTAAAGATTTATGCTGAATATGCTAGCTCATCTTATTTCTTTACGTAGGTACTTATATGTACCTACGTAAGTGCTCCAAATTAAAATACTTATTTTTATCGAATGTTAGCATTTACGCAAACAACTGATCAATTTATCCGAGTGACAAGCTGTCAGCGCTGTCAAAATTGATGTTTTTACAATTAAGCAACCAACCGACTTAGATCCCACCGAATTTTAGAAGTTCCGAGTACAAAGAAAGTCATCATTCGAAAGTCAACCTTATGCTTAAACACATTAGGTAGAGTCACAGCAGCAAAATGTGTCTCAGTTTGATAAAATAAGGAGATAATCTAAAATGAAAATTCGTTAAAACCTAAGATTAAGCCGTCATCTCTGTTATCTTGAACGTTATCAAAGATACCTACCTATATGTCTCACAAATACCTAACGAGCAGCGAATAAATAATGTGTAGACACTTATTTACTTAGCTGACAGCATAAAGATAGCTAATCGCTCCAAAATGACATATGACATGGAGTATAATTGATTACTTCAGTATTTCTTGAAACTTTGTAAGATGGCAGAAATAATTTCGTATTTATGATTATGTATAGGCAGATAGAGGTCTTCAAACGTATCTACATACTTTACTCTTGAAATTTGTAGATATAGGAAAACTACACGTTGTCAAGTCATGTTGCATGTGCTCATGAGAAGTGGTAGGTACTTCGTAGGATTTGGCAAGTTTCCAGAGTTCCCATTTTGGTAGTTATAATATTCCGCGGAGGATGTTATGGACCATTACATTAATTTGCATCGATTAAACCTGCATAAACTGGCAATACGTTCTCAACACTCCATCTATAAATAAGTAAACTAGACATCTACTTACGTGCGAGTAGGTACGAGTATCGGATGTCTGAGGTAATAAGTTCACGGTAACAGGAATATTGACACAATTTACAATTAATCATAAAACTTTATTCAGAAACGGGGACATAAAAAATGTCAAAAAATTTAACTTAATGTTCAATAGGTAGGTGTTTTCGTTTTGTTGTAAATATAAAATTGAAATACCTAATTATCTAATTAAACTTAACTATGAGTCCATATGAACGATCTGACTAATTCACATTGCACAATACACTAATCACTGACTAATGAGTGAATAACAACCGGACGTGTAAAAGATAATGTTTAAAATTAACGCAAAATATTATTCCTATTCCTAACCAATCCTCACACCGGAACTCGAGATATTGATAAAATACCTATACCTACCAGGACAATGTTAAATTACTTATATTAAATGCTAGCCGGTGCCCGCGACTTTGCGCAGGATTAGTAGGTAGGTATTTCGAGCAGTTCATATCTTTATAAATTGTAGCCTAGGTATGTGTTATTCCGATGTATAAGCTATATTATTGTAAAGTTTTATTAAAATCCATTCATGGTTAAAAATAAATAAATAACGTAGGTAACTAACCTAATTTTATTTGTTCATCAAACATGTTATAATTTTGTACAAATTCACTTAATTTTTTAGGCAAAATCCTTGGAAATTTGACGATCATGTAGACCGCGCCCATGTAGGTACGTATTTGCTTAGTTAACGGTCGAGTGCGGCCCTTGAAATAATTTTATGATAAGTTATATTACACGAGGACCTGATAATCACAATAATCTAAATATTTGTACAGTCGACAGTTACTTTGTATGAAAGAATCGCTTTGTTGAACGAAACCACGTTTTCCTTAACATGTCCTGGGAATAATTTTGGAATGAAATGAAATGAAATTGTTTTCCTCATCACAATTGTTATTTACATAAACTTAATTAAAGTGAAGTAAACCAATTACATACGTTGTAAATATCTGTATAGCTAAGTTTTAGGTCTAGACAACAATCCAGACTGAAAAAACTCTCAGTACCTACTTGTTACACATCACAAATCTCTAATAATTATCTTGAATAATCCCCTTAATTTTTGTCATTAATAGATTAGATAGAATAGATAAGAGACACACAAAGACAAGACAGACACTCTTAGTTATTTGTTATGATGATATAACTTATTTTATTTACCTAAGGTAATTATAAAAAAATAACCTAAAATTCTTATAAGATTAAATTTGAAATTAAAAACGGCTACCTATCTATATTTTGATTTTGGTTTCCTATGGGCGCTAATAGGTATCCACTGTCTGTGCTGATTGTCTGCACAGAGCTTCAATTTTCCCAATCTCAGTTTCCAAACAAGTACGTTTCAGGTAACATAAAATTAAATACATAAATCTTGAGCATAAAGTAATAAAACACAGAAACAAAATACCCCGAGGTCATTAGATGACGTTGTAAAAAGGCATTAATTACAACTGTAATTATTGTGGTTTTTCTGTGCAACAGCAATTTGTAGATCATTTCGCAGTGCTAATGTGTATGGAAATTATGCAAAGAGCCGGTAATTAGAGTGGAGGTGAATGGTCTATAATGCTTATAATTTTCTCATAACTCCATTTTTCTCTCCCCTGCATGAATCCGTAAGGAACTTTGTCCACTGTAAAATTAATAGCCCGATTCCATTTGGAATTACAGGTGGCAATTGGAAATGTTTGTTTGTAAACAGAATTTTCCCGCGCTCCGCCATTACTTAACGCGACGGTGTCACCGAGCTGTATCATTAAAATGTTGCCAATACAAAATCAAAAGACCCAAGCTTAATGCATCTATGCAATTTTTGTTTTGCGAGTAATTTAAGTCGGCGCTCGATGAATGAATATTTAATGTGGTCCCATGTGCAGCGATTCCCACCATAACAGTCAATGGTGTTGTCAATTTCAACCGATACCCTGGCGCTCAAAGCAGAACTAATTTCCGATAAACGCACACAAGTGAACGCATCGGACACATTCGAGTGCAAATTACGTATACACAGAACATGTATGTGTGAGCGTGAGAAAACTACGGCGGAAGTTAGTGACGTGTATTCGCTGCACACATGCGTAACTCGTAAGTATGTACACAACTACGAGTTAGGGTTGCTAACATATTAAATCTATTAGTAAGAATGATGAGCACGACGCGTCTGTTTAAACATACTTTTTTCTGTTGTGGTAAAAAAATTGTATAATTTGAAAAGAATTATACATAATATTATCTCTTATAGGCTCTTTCATGAAGGTTTATTAGATAGAAGAAATTATTTCATATAAATACGAATACTAAGTAATTTTTGTACATAAAATCTTAAAATTTAATTAATCTCAGTTTGACAACGTAGTCTATGTCAAGGTGAGATTTTATAAATTTTGGTACCTACTCACAGTAGTACAGTACATAATTTTAAGCATCTTTTACTTTGTAACTAATACTTGTTTTATTTTAGGTGTTATTACAAGGGAAGATGGCAACCCTATACACAGACCAGCGCACGCGCACAATCGCATCGCCCGCATCGGATTAGTGTACAACAATAGTTATCAAGTTCGTCATAATGAAGACGCGCTTTTCAATACGTTAATGAGGCTCCCACAACGTTATTGATAGGCCGGGAACCAATAATGCTGGCCTTTGTAAATATCTAATTTACGACCAGTTATCTGCATGATTAAGAGTTAATCGCAATTATTTGTTTAAATAGAAAGTTGGTCTACTTACTGCGAGGTGCCACGACAAACTAACAGTCGATAAATCCACTAATTAGCAACAACGCATTCAATCAGACTAGCGCTCATTACTGTTTACCTGAGGAAAGAGATCGTGCGCCGTGGATCACTTTCAAATAAGAATTTACTATTAGAAACTGTGACATTCACGGGCCTAGCTTTCCTGCCAATGTTTGGAATGAGAATTAAATAAACAACGTTTAATTCTAGCACGACTCGCCAAGAGAAATTATTAGGTAAGTTTAAATGGCAAGTGCTCGTCTCTGAGGTTGAGTAACAGCAAAATGAGATAACAAGCGTCAAGTGATGCGACGTGAAACTTTAGTGAACGCGAACGATTAAAGCAAACAGTAAGTTTCAAACTGCAAGATGTGCCAGTAACAAGAGACGGTAAACTACGTCCATATTTATAATCGTCAGTTATTACCAGGGCCCTCATTAGTTAGCCGCTCGCCGCACGAAACCGCAGAACACTGCTAAATAATTACTCCGAGGCTGCTTTCTTCACGAAAACATCGTAAAAGCGCATTAAACTGCATCTACTAAGTCGACGCGAGGCATTACAATAAATAAGGTATTAAGCCGCCGTTTCCAGGCCGAGCCGAAAATGTTGAAAAGCGATTAATGGAAATAAAATTGAGCGAAGACTGAGGGAACGATTTACTTAATACATTGATAATAAGAGGAGGGGATGTATGGATAATGTTGCACGTAATGGAGGCAGTCTCGTTAGACGTGGGAAAGAATGGGTAGTGCCTGCTACATGGTAGGATCGCGCTCGACAATGTCCACCGTTAGGGTTTAAGTTCGAACATTCATTAATGGTAATGGATCTGATCTCCCGATGGGAATATCTCTTTTTGCATGCGCCCCGCGCAGCTCAACGCGTGATCCTGTAATAGCAGTGTACAACTAGAAGACAGAAACATAATATAATTTTGTAAAGGTATAACAGAAAAGCAAATACAGAAAGTAAATTAAGATGTATGTAATTTTCTCGTGATATCAAAACCTATAATGATCATACCTAATTATAAAAGCAGTTAGATTACACTGAAAGGTTTTGTAGTCATATTTTTGTTTAATTACATTAATTGTGTGATGACTGGATTTTCTTGAAATTCAAATAAGCACTGTTTATACAAAGGCTTTAATTGTCCAATTCATATATAATTACGTAAATAATTACAATGAAATTGGACTCCAAACCACATGCTTTTATGCCTTAACGGTTGTCGTAATTCTCATTAATTTGTTTAATTAGCCCCTAAAGATACTATTAAAATGTATTAGGCAGAAAGATTTAGAGAAATAACAAGGCACGGATGGTAAAAGCGGTCAGAGTAATCTTCAAAACGAGATCGGCTATAAAGCAGATGATTTTATGATTTATTTGCTTTCGAAGATAATTGTGTTAGGCGCCCAGCGGCTGTCGCGACTACGTAGAGTGCTATGATTGGTCTTATTTTAAAATGCTTACATTTATTTCTGTATAATAACGAATACGCATTATATTTATTCTTCTTTCAAATGCATGAAATGTTAGGGATAATAAAACACCAACACACTTTTTATTTTAATACAATAAGATTATGGTTGTATTTATCATCACGTACCTACATACTTATGCCTGATACAATATGGTTATGGTATTCCGCATACAAATTTATTATTACTGTTATTGTACTGATTTCTTTAATTCCTTTTATTTATAATTTTTAATAAGTGTTAGAACTTACAGTTCGCTCGTAAGCCACCTTCATTATAACCCGTGCAGGCAATCAAGTCCTTGTGTTTCGGGTGGGGACATGTGAATGCCGGATCCGGAAATTCTTTTAACTGAGGCGACCACCATATTTCTCATTAGTATGAACGTATTCACGCATAAATGACCTTGCAATTTTTGCTATGTGAGATCAGTCGTGGATGTCTATGAGTCACCAATTAATATCAGGTTAACTGCACGATTGTTTACTTTTAGATAATTCATTTAACATTTAAGAATGACTTTTCAGTCAGAATAATTTTTGGTGTATTTTAGCGTCGGTGATGCAGGTAACCTGGCAGGCGCCACTCCGACTTAGGAACCGTCAATTTTCGCCTGTAATTATTGCGGACCCTTCGATACTTATTTCTATTTTTTCCCCGCTTAATTGTTGCAACAGATGACTTTTTTGTCGAACCACCTCAAAGAGAGCGGAAAGGCATCAAACGGAGCGTTGAATTTGGAAATAATTATACATAAATAGTCCCTTGAGCGGGCGATTAAGACAATTTCCGAGGCAAATTGCCGCAGACGAGCATAATAGCACACGCGTTCCTCCGTCATAAATAAATCTGGATTACGTCTCGTACGAGATTAAGATTGATTTGATCTCGATGCTTTCTGCTATTAATGCCTGCGCGGGATAATGCCTCGATCGTGTTAAAAATTTTAAAATCATTATACAGTTTTTGTACGTGTGATTTGTGGGATAATTACGATCGACAAATTGCCAGGCGTCATTAAAAGATAACGGGTGGACGGTATCGGTCGGACGGTCGTAATTAATGATCGATACATGTGAAATAATTAATTAGCGGCCGGATCGGATGCTGAGGCGCCTAAGGCCGTACCACAAAAAACAATGACGTGCGGTTTTGACTGCGTCGGCGCCGCTGCTACAGCGGCGACATCCGCCGCACACTCCGCCTATAATTTGGAAGACCTCGAATCAGTTTTAATACTATTCCTCAGATGAGCGTGACGCCAATGACTCATTCGTTAGAATGTGTCATTAATGATAATTTGAATGATTATTTTATATTACGTTTTTCGTGACGGTAATTATGTTCTGCTTCACAAATTATACAAACAAAACGACCTAATGCACGATCTTGGTAGAATCCATTGTCTTGATAGTGAAAGATTCAAATAAAAGCGGAGATTGTGGCACCATTAGTCGGTAAAGCGGCCGATAATGACCAATGACGACGAATAGTAATGTTAGAACAATTACCTCCGAGCTTAACGGGAAAATCGTCAAAGCCCAGCACAGTCTCGTTCTTATAAAGAGGATCTATTTGTATGTAGCTGAATATGATAGAGTTGTTGTATAATTTCAATGTATCAAGTTAAATAGCTCAACGAATACAATATTTTACCGAAGTATAACTCTGTTGACTTCTGAATTGAATTGAGTTACGAATTGAGTTTAGATTTTATAAGGAATGTGTATCAATGGAAAAATCTTTAATCCAAAGCATTAAGTACAGGAGCATTTCTATCGTAAAAGATTAATAAAATGCTTTAACTTTAACCTCATGACCCACCACCACTCCTCATTGAAGCAGCGCGATAGAGTATGCTCCAGCTCCGTGCCCAGCAGTTTGACATAAAAAGGGTTGAAGGCAATTAAGATTTAACAGGTATAAAGTGTTTGGAGTAAGAACTTTAAATGTACAAAATTATTTAAACTCTTATACCATGATCAAAGCGTTAGGTATATAAGTAGATATTATATAAACATACTCTGCCAGTCAACCAACTTTGCTAAGCAACGAATCAAATGAAGGTAGATATAAAAAAATATGAGGCATAAAGTATAATTGATCGTATGTAATTAAACCATTACAATCTATCTAACAATTAATCTCCTAAAATCAATACCGATACATTCTCACGATTCCACAATGTAGTCGAATCGGCCATCGGGATGCGCGTGCGCAATTAAAACGAAACCAGCAATCATCCTCCATGTTTGTACACGGTCGATGTTAATAGCCTCCTGTAATTACATACCAGTATCATGCTATCGTTGCTTCTCGGAAGGCTGAACGAATTAATAGAACTTATTTCGGGTAACTCATTGTGCCCACTTATCTGCTTTGCTTTATATCGCAGTCTAGTCGAGATAAAACTCGACTAAATATACTTACTAATTGGGATATGGGGTGTGCTATCAGAAGAATTTCAGTTTAAAGTAAAGTTGGGGGAACTATTGCGTTACTAGTACGAGTTTTTACAGTTTATGAAAAACGCGATTCGATTTCGAGTAGGCATGTCCATGCATTGAATAGCAGGGGCCCCTGGTAAATAGGGCAAGACCTAAAACTGGCACTTTACTCCAGAATTAAACCGTGGTACCGTGTAGTGCATTTAAATTTTTTTTGTGGTAAAAAAATTATTTGTTTGGAAGCCATAATATATTAAACATGGGTTCCATAATAAATTATAAGGATATCTATTTGGTAACATCCTTTTTTAAGTCATTTAACAACAAGAAAATCCTAGATAGATATTTTATCAACATAAAGTTAAACGTCAATATAAAGAAACGTCGCCAACTTAATGCATTCGATAGTGAATCTGTGAGGCGATAAAATTTTTACACCCTTATGCGTATGTCAAAGCGAAATAAGAGACAGCTATGTATAAAACGTCAGCAATAATAACACGCGGTATCGTCACAGACGACTCGAGAATTTCATATCGCCATTTACATGTAGGTATTCCATTCGCGGAACTAGCGGGCCCAACCTCCCCGTCGTTATATCCGGGGAAAGAATATCTAAATTCAATTACAAAAAGGCTTCTTCGCGAGGTGTGCCGCTGCACCCGCGTCTCCTCCGAAAAGGGTGTATAACAACTCAATTTCTCCATATTATTAAGACGGTGGGGTGCGCGGAGTGGGTTGGGGTGGCGTGGAACACAAAAAGAATGCTAATTTAAAATTCTTATTACTGTGTTTGTATGCGCGCGCGCTTTATGTATCATTCGCGTAACAAAAGGCGGAGGAGAGAGCCGCCCGAGCGCGTAATTTCAATCTAATATTCAATTTGAGAAGTATCGCGAGCTCCGCCCGCCATCTTTTATTTATTTACTCGTCTCTAAACGTTTTTCTTGGATTCTCACATCATAGAGTCAAGACATATGCTTTATTAGTGGCTTCAACGATTTGCAATTGAAGCACGGCTTTTTCTTTCGAGTGTTATTGTGTCTGATATCTTATAATTTTATGAATACGTTTAATAATATGTATGATAGTAATGTATGTTTTAAATGTACGATATCTCATATCATTATGCAAGTACCTCCCCATAATAGAATCTGCTATTAAGTTATAACATCATATAGAAATGTAGGTACGTAGAATTTCAAATGACGGTAATTGCTTAATCCTAGCGGTGCAAAGTATAAATTTTACCAGTTACAATAGAGCTTTCTACAGACAATCGGCGTTAACTCGAGTTCTGCGTCTAATGTTTAGATCGTGATATATTAGCTAGGGAACTAATGGTGACCCTTAAGTACCTATAACTTATAAGCCGTGGCTTCTACGACTCCTAACAAGCCATTCAAAGTGATATTTATGGCACTTCACTTTTAATAAAATGTCGGACTAAATAGTCATTGTTTAAAAATTTGTATAAGTCAAGGATGCCGATAAATCTTCAATTTCAATTTGTCACGATCACGATTTGGTGCATATCGTGACAACGAAAATGAGTGCGAAGGTCTCTCTTAGGGAATTCAGTCAAGGTGAGTCAAAGGTCTAGAATCTAGATAGTGGGTTGCAAATAAGGCTTTAATTTTGTTGGGTGATAAAAAGTCGAGCAAAATCGAGGCTATGTGGGCTCTATCTATATCTATGCACCACCATGCACTGAGTTACAGTGTATTCACGCTATTGATAGCCGATACTAAATGCTGGGTATTTGGTAACTCGTCCCGGATTCGAGTCATAAACTCACGTATGGGCTCTTCACTAAAGTATTTCGTAACACCGCCCTTCAATAAACTGTAAAAATGTAATGATCATTTAAATTCACTTTTACTTTTATGAGAATTTCGTTAAGAAATTATGTCAATGCTGAAATAAAATAGATCAGCCGCTTATACTCGTACATAAATCTTCATCAAGTGGATATCTGACATTAACTGTAGCCTGAAGGTACTTCTAACCGGTAGATAGCGGTGCAACTCGCAATAGACCCATTTCTGAATAAAAATAGTGTCAGAAACATGTATAAAAACTGTAGGCTAATCATATAACTATTGCGTTCCCGAACGAAAGAAGAATCCTTCGCAGAATAGTAACTATGCGACCTATGCATAGTGACAGTCAAAATAAAGCAGATGTGTACCTATTAGGTACAGA
>DWQL01000089.1:0-21875 GCA_018231265.1 Noctuana haematospila | reverse complement strand
AAAATATTCGTAATAATCCAATTTAGTTTCGTGTGACTTATTGTGCAGGAGTGTCTGGCACTTCAGCAATTGACCAAGTGATTTCAGCTGTATACGTATCAGCTAATAATATATTTGTATTCGGCACAGTTAATTTGACAGATTCAGCAGTTGTATCCGCAGTTCCGTCACCGTATTGACCAAATTCGATTGTGTAAGTTCCGATACCTTTAGAAGCATCTTTATTTTCTAAAACTTTTACTGAATCTCCAGCTCCTGTTCCAGCTGCATCAGCTGCTAATTTAAATCCGGCAACTGTAGTTGCTGGCCATTGAGCTGCTGGGTCTTTAGACGTAATTGCTGCATTTGAGTAGTCAATTGTTGCACCTTTCAAGAAAGTACCCGCGCTTGCGCCAGCTTCAAATTGTTTTGTTAATTGTGCGCTTACTGTATATTTATGGTTTGCAGTACCACGAACATCAGTGAATTGTACGAAGTTACCACGAGTGATATCACCACCAGCATTTTTTGCTGGGATAGCTGCTGCAAAGTACTCAGGGTTTGAAGCAAAAGCTTTTACTTTATCTGTACCAAAGTTTAGTTCAGTTACAGCATCGATACTAAATGAACCACGATCTGGGTTAACGATGATTGGTTCTTTTGGATCTACGATTGGTTTTGTTGGATCTTCTGGGTCAACAACATCTTTAGGATCGTTGTCTTCAGTAAAAGTCATTGTTCCTTTTGCTGCTTGTGATTTTGCTTCGGCGTTTGCACCTGCTGGTAAAGCTAAGCTTGCTCCGATTACTGCTAATAATGCTACTGAACATAATGTTTTTGTTTTCATGTGTAATTCCTCCTAATATTGTGTGTGCTTTTGTGTGCTTTATTTATGGCAACTCGGCTAATATCCAAGTTAACACCGTAGTGTAAGGTACTGGGTCAACCATGGTTGTTCCAGGGATAGACAATGACACTGCTTTGTTTTGATAGACAGGTTTTTGATCAAAGATTGGATCAAGCACTGATTGAGCATCTTTAGTCAATCTCGGCTCCAAAGTATTCTTTTGATTGCTTTCATTTTCACCTGATGCACCAAACGAAATTGACCAAGTTCCGCTGCCATGTCCAGAACTAGCTTGAGCTAAATTATACGACGCTCCTATATTGTCTATGTTGATGATTTCTTTTGACAGTTGCGGCGCTTCACTAAGATCTTTGGTAGAATTCACCCAAGAATTATCTAATGAAAGCATTGCGCCTTTGATTTCTTTGTTTTTTGTACCATTGTTTGTAAATTGCATTTCTTGTCGAAGTTGTAAAGTCCAACCAGTTGGCTTTTGTCTCAAGTCAGTAATCTGAATAAAGTTCCCTCTAGCCTCAGTTGCACCAAAAAAGTTTTGAGCATTAGCATAATAAACTTCATCTTTATCAGAAATTTTATTCTGATAAAAGTCTAACTTCGGTACAAAATCAATTCTTAAATCGCCTTCTAATTTAGGTGATTCTCCAGGATCAACAGTTACTTCCGGATTTTCAGGATCTACGATATTTTGAGGATATTCTCCTTCAAATTTAATCGTTCCAGGACCACTTATTGATCCTGCTTCAGCATAAGCAGAACTACATGTACCTACCATTGAGGAAAGTACTGCAAGCGGTATAATAAGCGCTGAAACTACGTTACATTTTCTCATTGATCATCCCGCCCTTCATGTTCTTTCTTACGTTTCCAGAAAAACAGAACTAAGCCAATTACGATTAAAGCAATACCAGTAACTACAAAGCTTTTCTTAACCATCTCACCTGTACTTGGATAACGTCCAACTGGTTTTACCACTTTAGGTTCACTAGTTGACGGTTCGGGATCAGATGAAGGTTCTACTGAGCTTGAAGGTTCTGTTGATGAGCTTTCCTCATAAAAGCTGATCACACCATTAGTTTGAACTTCTCCTCCATTTGCCTTAGCCGCCGCATTTAATGGATAAACGATTGCCAATGCAAAGGCAAAGGAGATGATCATAGATCTGATTATTTTTTTCATTAATACAAAATCTCCTTTACGCTTATGGAGTATCGCCCAGTTCCCATAATATTTCACCTTGGTAAGTGCCTAATGTTTTTACATCTTGAGCTGAAGTTTCAAATTTAAAGCCGTCACCAGATTCAGACCATGTATCACTAATGTTATACGTTGTTTCAGCTGTTGAAGCATTAGCCGCTTGAGTCATGATATCCTGTGCACCACCATTCAAGGTAATCTCATTGTTTTTATAAACATATTTGAGTGCACCATCCAATGTATATGCTGGAATATCAGGGTTTGTGCTAGTCATCGGTGTTGTCATTTTTGCAGTCAAAGACCAACCTTTTTTATTCGCTCGACTATCTTTTACAACTAAGTCCGCACCATGATGCTGCGCTGTATTAATACGGGTGGTCTTACCTTGATACTTCACACTTCCAAAATCTATCTCTGTCGGTGCTGAAGCTAACTCCAAAACACCAAAGACTGTTCCACCAGGATTGTCAGCCTTTTTGGAAGTTGCACTATACGTTTCATGTTTAGCATCAGGATCATTTGGGCCTTCAACAAATGTCTCTTCTCTTGGTGAGTCCCCTATCACAGAAGCTGTATTGCTAATAACTGTTCCCACAGCCGAAGAAGAAACTTGAGCTTTAAAAGTGACCACGGACGAAGCACCTGTTGCTAAATCTCCTAGTTTCACTGTTAACACTCTTGAATCTGCATCATAAGTGTAATCCTTTGGTGTTTCGGCAACAACGCCATCAATCTTAACTTCAGCTGTTGCTGGATCAAAATCTAATCCCGCTGGAATTGTATCGGTTACTACAGTATTTGACCAAAGCGTTGTATATGACGCTTCTTTGTTGTTTTTAGCTGTTAATGTATACGTCAATGTGTCACCCACTTGTGTAGTAGCGCCCCCAGAAGAAATAACTGTTTTTTCCATTAAAGGTTTATCAGGAAGGACATCTTCCACTGTATACTTTGTTGCAGCTTTAAATGTTGCATCACGATATTTTAACTCCGTCGCTGGATTGATATTCCCATTGTCACTATTTGTCGATGGGGCTGCCGGATCAAGAGTCTCTGTTATTTTACCAGCATTATCTTCTAAGAAAATTTGGATGGTCTCACCTGTATTTAAGTATCTAGGTAAGTTATAAGTCCAAGTACCATCAGCATTTACTTTTCCAACATTTGTTTGACGTATACCATTGATATCAACATAGATTTTGGCATTTGCCTCAGCATCTTTACCACTTAATTGCTTCATTCCGTTAGTAACTTTTCCGCCTTCCACAATAGCAGGTTCTGGTGGTGTAACATCCAAAACTGGTGTAGTTGGATCAGTTTCAGCGATCCATGGACCTCTGACAGCATGTGCCTTGATTTCTTTGTTGGTAATATTAAATTTTGTATCTGTCATTATTGCATAGCCTTGTGCGTCCGTGGACACAGTATGAGTTTCCCCATAAGTATCTGTATACGTTACCTGTGCTTGATTAGCTGCGGCATAAACAGGTTGTAAAATAACATTACCATTTTCATCAAAACTATCTGTTGGTGTCATTCCAATTTTTACTCTTGCCTTGTAGGTTTTGTCTGCATCAGTTACAGGAACCCATTCGATTTCAGGATTTGCATTCATACCAGCAATTCGACGATATTGGGTTGCTACAAAAGTAGCTAATCCAGGTTCTGTAGTTGTAACATTAGACGCACCACCATTGGCTTTTGCTGAAAATCCTTCAACTTTAGCATATGTTTGCTGAGATGGCCCCATTAATTCAGACCTTAATGTCCATAAATCAATATCCGAATCATTGATCGTCAAAATATTAGTTGCAACATTGGTGGTCGAAAGAGCAGGGCTATTACTTGCAGTCCCTGTATTCTTATTTCGAATATCAAAACCTTTTGGTGAATTCATTGTGAATGTCCTATTAGAACCTCCTGTGATATCAACAACAGGGCTTGTTGTCGAACCAACAATATAGATACTACCACCTGGTTCTAAATTAAAGGAAGAATTATTTGTGCTAAACTGCATAACTGAACCACTACCACGACTGAGTAAGTTTACTGTTGCATCCTTTTTTACAGTCATAGAGGAACCTGTATTATCAAAACGAACTGAGTTTCCATTCATATTAGAATTGTAAATAGAATTTTCTCCCACAGTTAAATCAGAATAATAAGAATAAACTGCTGGATAGGCTGTTCCATTCGTAGAATTCTTCAAAACTACCTGAGCATGTTTCCCTATCTGAAATTTCTGTGCAGCTCCTGTGTCAGTACCGCTTGAATTTTGTTCAAACCAAATCACTGAATAGTTTGATCCGGTATCTTCACCATACCAATTTGTTCCATCCTCAATGATCATACTTCCTGCATAAAAGTTTTCTGAGGTAGTAATCAAATTCAGCTGCCCATATAAGGTTATCTCTCCACGTGTTCCTCGAATCAAACGAATAACACGCTGGCCATTTTCACGAACTGTATTAATATTTCCAGTTCGATAATACCAATTTTGAGAGTACGGCGTTCCGTTTGTGGCATTGACAAAAGCCCACATATTTCCTCCAAGACCGTTTCCTTCATTTGCAGAATTTTTAGCAGTCATATCATGAAAATGAAAGAAGCCAATCCCATCTGTAGGTCGCGCTGCCATTCTAAGCGTATCACTGTTCATATCCAATATGAAGCCTCCACCATCGATTTCGATGGATGTTTGACGAAGTGCTAAATTAGTAGTTCTACTAATATCAGCAGTCATGATGATTTTAGTAACCGTTTGGTCATCATACGCTGCTTTAAATTCAGCCCAAGTGCCTACTCTTTTAACATTAATTAAAGGATTGAACCCAAATCTAGTATTTGCCGCATCATTTGCAGCTGCAATTTCTTCTGGTGTTGCTGAAACAGGTCCAGTAGTTTTGGCTCTTGTTTGAGCAAATCTTGAAGTTTGGATTGGTAATAATCTTTCTTGAAGAGAAGTATCTTCTAAAGAGCCTAATCCATCATCAAACGTGGTACTACTTGATACTAATTTCGTATTTTCGGTATCAGATAGTGTTACCTTTCCCTCTTTAGACTGATTTAGCCGACTAACTGAAAAGTTTATTTTTAAAGGAGTAGTACTAGCTTTCGTAGTAATGAGTTTTACCATAGCATCTTCAGTATTATCTATTGATATATTCGACTTTTGATCATCAGAAATACCATTTAAAAGTTCCTCAACGGTTACTTCATTGACACCTTCAAAAGTAAGCTTTAATCGTTCATCAGCAGGCTCAGAAATCGTTATTGTTACAGGAACTTTTCCTGATTCATTGATTGATTCCATTTTAATAGCATATTTTTCTTCTGCTGCTTTCATCAAGGTAATGTTTTTCAGCACTATGACAGAAAAAATACTTGCGAATAAAACAAGCCCTAAAATGATATAAGACTTTTTTCCGATTTTCATATATTCTCATCTCCTCCCCAAAGCATTTTTTGCACGTTTGTCTTAAGAGAACGTACAATCTATTTCTATTTTCCTTGCCAATTGTTTACTTTTTTGATACATTCACAATACGTAGGAAAATTAGTGTTCAACTTTTGTTTATTGTTCCATTGAGAATGACTGTTCTCTAACTGGACCTTTCAACAGAACACTGATTTTCTCTTTTTTGTTTATGCTAAACAGTTGGCTTGAAAAAGAGAAAACTTTATTCATTTGTTTTTGTCACCGTCATTGCCTCAAGGACAACCGCCATGACAGATCTTACTTAAAATTCATTCTATGAATCTTTCTTATAATGCTAACTTGTAGCCTTTGGAACGTACTGTTTTAATATATTTAGGATGTGCCGCATCGGTTTCGATTTTTTGTCTTAGGTGAAAAATCAAATTGGACACGCGATACTGTTTGTCGGCCCCTTCGTTTTCCCACACATTTCTATAAATATCTTCATAGGAAACTGCAATGCCTTGCTGTGTTTGTAAAAACTCAATTGTTTTGAACTCTAATTTTGTTAAGTTGATTTCTTTCCCATTCAATAAGACACTAAAATTACATGGACGTAATTGGAGCTCAGTAGAATCACTTTCACTTTTTACCGTTTTTTCCATAGTTGGATATGTCTGATTATATCTATTACATGCATTTATCATTAGGAGTTTATGTTCTTCCGGATCAGATTCGTTATCTAGTATTCCATCAACACCAAGCTGCAAATAAACAATATGATTCATTTTATTCATACGTTCTGAAATCACCCAAATAAACGGATTAGATTTTTTCTTTAATAGAATGATCAATTCGCAAATCACACCGATATTGTGCATATGTTGTTCATTAATAACAACGCCATCGTAATTTGCTATTGTTTCAGCTACTTCTTCTTTGTTGATTGGATGCACATGCAGCTGAGTACTTTTCAATGAATCTATGTATTTTTGCTCATCTGCATTATCTAGTATCACAAATCCCATGTTGTACATATGGTGTTCCCCTTTATCATTTTGTTGGCTAATCAGCCATCCTTACTATCATTTGTCATTTCCATGTGAAAAAAATCCAAAAAAAGTTATAAATACGATATAAATTCGATATATTTTAAAAACTAAAATAAGTTTAATCTATTTCATTTCCCAAGTCTATATAATTCACATCTTTTATTTATCATATTTTTGAGAAATAACACAAATATTTGAGAATTATGTGAATCCATTTTAGTTTGCCATTTATTTTATAGTATCTATTTTGGATATGTATTAAGTAAAGTAGCTATTTATAACATCGTTTAATGATTACTTCCTATTTAAATGGATGTGTTACAATAATTAAAAAGGAGCGAGAAAATGAATAGAAAAAAGAAGCTTGATAAACTTATGGCCGTTTTTAGTGAGGAAAAAAAATTTATTATAGATGGTTATTATCGTCTTAGAACGATTGATGACGATACAATAGAGTTAGCCTATTTGGTTGCTGGCCCTTGTGGTGACTCAATTGCTCACCCTCAAATTACAGTATCTCTCATTAAATCGGCGCCAATTGGAACAAAACTGATTGATATGTATTCTTCTCCACCACTATTTTTGACAAGAAATGATGATAATTCCGCTGAAATAGACCTAGCTTTAGATACTCTAATTGAAAAATTCGAGTGCTCACTCTAAAAACAAAAAAAATACCAAGATGAACTAAATAATCATCTTGGTATTTAATATAATCTAAAATAAATAATCAAAAAATTACAATATGAATAAAATAAAAATTACTTTCTAGCTATTTTTTATGCTAATTATTTCAACTAAACTATTTTATTTCCAAAAAAATAGAGCTTATTCAATAACCGTTTCTATCTACATTTTATGTACACTATGTGCACTTTGAATACCACCACAAGCCTCTTTACATGCTTGATTGATCAATCTAAATGAACTCTCCGTACTTTTCAATCCGTGTGTGTATTTAAATTCATCGATCACTTCACATTTGTCATTTAAAGCTTCTAGCCAAAAGTAGATTCCTTCTTTATAGGTATCTAAACCTTCTAACAAAATTTTTGTTGCTTCTTTTTCGCCATAAAATACTAAGTTTTTTCTGAAACTTGCTTCTTCTATAAAGAACCGATTAACATTATTTCGGCAAAATATATAAGTATCTTTCCCTCTTCTATTAATAGCTTGACTACAGCTGTTCTCTTGGACTTCCTTAGAAATGGCATTAAAAATCTCATTGTAGACTTCAACTCGTTGCATTACTGACAAAATCATATCTGTATAACTGAACATAATGCTCTCTCCTCCCATAACTAAGCAGCTAAAACCGCTGACTTATGTTCATTATAGTATCTCTCAATCTCTTATATCAAGTAATATGCTATTAAAACGAAGTTTTTTTGTCATTTTTTTCATTCCTATGTCAATTTTTTTTCGACTTTAAACAAAAAAAACAGCCCATCCCCCAGTGTTTACAAGGGATTTGCGCTGTTTTTATTTTTTTCATCATTTGTACAAGATTATTTTTTATATTATTTTATAAACTTGATCTATTATTATTGCCTAAAAATAGTTAGTTCATATTTTTTTACACGGAGTGCCTTACTAGGAGAATTATACACAGTAATCCATTTAGATAAAACAATAATGCTCAAAAAATAATCATTATCGTTTATTTTTGTTTATAGTATTACTAAAAGATGGCTGATCTTTATTTCTCAAATATCATGACTTGAAAATTCTTTTGCTGATCATTCTATTCCCATAGCATCTAAAGCTGTTCACTCCGAGCAGCATCCCATTTTTCTGCTTGTTGATCGATATTCTTAATAAATTCATCTTTACCAGCACTATATAATTCAATATCCTCTGGAAATTTATTGGCTAATTCTATTTTTAGTTGACTGTAGGTTTTTGCAGCCTCCACATGGCTATTCATAAAGTCTCTAAATAACAAATGCCGTAAAATTTCTGGATTTCCATCTTGAAAAACATGGAGATGGTGACTTCTATTATCTCCACCTTTACTGAAAAAACGTCGACCTAAAAGACCATTTTCACCTAGACACTCATATCCGTTTTTAGTCATCACCTGATTGTAATTGTCGATGTTTTGAATCTTTTTCACAACTAATAAGATGTCGATAACAGGTTTTGCTTGGATATTTTTGATTGCTGTACTGCCAATATGATGGATAGCGATTATTTGCTTCGTAAAAATTTCTTCTAAGAGGCTTTTTTCTTGTTCAAATTGCTTTAACCAAATTTTCTGAGGTGGTATCACCTCAATTTTTCTAGTCATTCCTATCACCTCATTTCTTATCATTTAATTCATTGATTTGTTCCTGTAGTTCTCCTAACAGCTCAATCTGCATGTTCTGCATTTGTACTAAGTGTTGCCATTGGCTATTGATCAAATAATCCATTTTTTCATGTAGTAAATTGACTTCTATTTCTGATTTCAAATTGATTTGATAATCGTTATTTGCTTCGGCCCGATCCCTTTGCTCTTGCCTATTTTGACTCATCATGATAATCGGTGCTTGGATTGCAGCTAAGCAAGATAACGCTAAATTAAGTAAAATATAGGGATATGGATCAAATGGTTTAAAAAAAATCATCGTAGAATTAATGATGATCCAGGTAGCTAACACTATGATAAAAATGAAAATAAACGGCCAACTTCCACCAAACTTCGCAATCCCATCTGCCGTTTTTTGCCCAGTTGTCAGCTTTTTTTCTGCTGGGGGATTTAGTTTATCGGTAATCGTAGTGTTTTCTTTAATACTTTTAACGATTGTTTCATTTAGTTCTTCCATTTTTCCTGAATCAGTGGATATCATCTGTTTTATGTAATCTAATCGATAGTTTAGTAGCTCAGGAAAAGTAATTTTTGAATCAACAGTTAGATCTGGACGTATCTTAAGAATAAAAAAACGAATTTCTTCTTCTACATTTTTTAGCAGTATTGTGTTGTTATGATTTTGCTTTGTCATCTGTCTCTACTCCTTTATATTTACTTATAAACCTATCATACCTTGTTCTGCCGGTTCCATACATTAATTTGACCAAAAAAGCCTTTCTTTTTGAAAGACTTTTTTTGGTTAGATTATTTTGTTTCTTTATAAACGTTTTTTAGTGTCAACGGTGCTGCAAAAGTATGATAATTCAACCCTTTGACTTGTTCGTCCTGTAAAACAGATTGTTGATTTTGGCTGATAATTATCATTCCTGCCGTATTTTCAATGCCTTCTTTTTCAGCTGCAATCAGTGTTTCCCAACGTTTTTCTAAATCAGTAGCGTATTTTTGTGAAGCATCATCTAATAACTCGTCATATTTCGCATTTGAATAATTACGATCGTTTCCTGTCCGCAGCATATTCAATGTTGAAATTGGGTCTTGATAATCTGGTGTCCAATAAATCAAGAACATATCGTAGTCACTTTCTCGGCTAAGATTCAATGCTGTCTCCGTAGGTAACGCTGTAACATTGATCGTTAATCCTGAAAATAGTTTTTCTAGACTTCCTTGAAGACTTTCACCCATTTTTTTATACGAGCCATCATCTGTGATCATTAAATCTAAAGTAATGTTATCTCCTAATTCTTTTTTGGCTAATTCCCAATATTTTAGGGCCTCCTCTTTATTGTACATCATCAAATCGCCAGCTTCTTTTCTGAAATCCACACCTGTTTCAGGATTGCTGACAAACCCTTCAGTAACTGCACCATATAGCGGCTTTGAACCATCTGCGATAATATTATTGACTAAGTTTTCTTTATCGATTCCAAGAGCTAAAGCTTTTCTTAGGTTTTCATTTTCTAGCGGCGTATTTTTGTTCTTGCGTTTTTGATTTAACCGAATATAGTTCATCGTTGCAGTTGGATAGGAGTGATAATCAGGATTGCTTTGATTTTGTTTGGCAAGTTCACCTGTAACTGTTGCCACATCCAGCTGTCCATCTTCAAATAGATTCAACGCAGTCGATGCTTCTTTGACTACCTCATAATGGATTTTATCAGATTTCACATTTGACTGATCCCAATATTTTTCGTTTTTCTTTAGATCCCAGTTCAAGTCAGTTTGTTTCCAATTTTCTACAACAAATGGGCCATTATAAACAACGTTCTCACTAGTTGTTCCGTAGTCTACACCCATTTTCTCAACAAATTTTTGATTTTGCGGGAAAAAAGTTGGAAAAGCAAGAACTGAAGTGAAATATGGTTTTGCTTCTTTTAATTTTACTTCCAACGTGTGATCGTCAAGGGCTTTTACACCAAGCTCAGCTACCGGCTTGTTACCAGCGGAGATCTCTTCCGCATTTAAGATCGTATCAACCACTAAAAAGCTATAAACGAACCCATTTTTAGGATCGATCATTTTTTTCCAAGCATATTCAAAATCTGCAGCTGTTACAGGGTCATCATTGCTCCACTTGGCATCATCTCTTAATTTGATTGTATACGTTTTACCATCCTCAGAAATTTCTGGCAGTGCTTTTGCGGCTGCTGGAATTAATTGATCTTTATCATCTAATGCGTACAAACCTTCAAACGCTGCTGTTTGCACGATCGCATCTGGAAAATCTAGCATTACGGATGTATCTAATGTCGTCAGCTCTGAAGGCGACATTAAATTTAATGGTTTTGTTTCCTGTGTTTCTTTTGTTTTTGTACTGCCTGAACATCCCGAAACGAACATCACGACTAATGTTAGTCCAATGAACGGTTTAATTACTTTTTTCATACGCTTCTCCCTTATGTTTTATTATAGGCGCTCAACTAACATCCAAACGACAACTGCCGCTTGTTCCCCGTCATTATAGTTGATATGTCCTTCTCCTGCTTCTATCAGTTGGGCATCGCCAGGTTTACCTACCAGATCCTGACCGTCTTCTAAAATAGTGTGTGCTTCGCCTGAGACCACATAAGAATATTCATCTTGATCGTGTCTAGCGAATCCTTCTAATGGTCTTTTCTCCCCTGGCTGTAAGATTACCACACCCATCTGAACATTTTCATTTGGTTGATTTTCTGCATCAAAGAAAATCGTCATTTCTTGAGGCAATGAGGGCTTGATAATCATTTGTTAAAGTCACTCCTTTGTTGGGTTTTATAGGTGATTTTATCTATTATTGCCTTATCTACAAGATATGTCAATGATATTTTTGAAAATTCTGACATTTTATTTTTTTATTGTATTGCGAATAAAAAAAGTGAGGATCATTCAGCAAAACAAATGATTCCTCCTTTTTTCAATCCCAATAGCCTTGATGAACAGCGGCTGCCGCTTGCTCAACTTCTGGAAATGGCCCAATAATTTGAATATTTTTTTGCCCGTGACTTAGTATTTCTTTTGATGGTAAATCAAAGGTTGGGTTTTGTTCATTATCACCCGTTAATTCTAATAACCGTTTTTCGGTCATTGCGTACACGATTGAACCGATATTTCCCCAGTAGATTGCTCCTGTGCACATTGCACAAGGCTCTGCTGTTGTATACAAAGTACACTCCCATAGAAATTCTTTGCTGTACTTTTGAGAAGCTTTTGCTGCTAGTGTTGTCTCAGCATGACCTGTACAGATTTTTTCTGTGATTTCGATATTTTCCTGCTCTAAAAGAATATTCCCCTCTTTATCTGCCAATAATGCACCAAAAGGCGTATTTCCATGTTCACGAGCATTTTGCGAAATTTCAATACAACGGTTCAATAATTCAACGTGCTGATTTTTTGTCGTCATAAGTCCCTCTTCTTACTAGTTAGTTTAATCTAAAAGAAAGCGTTGATTCAACGTATCTTTCGTCACTTTGTCAATGTTGATTGCTTGTTTTAAATAGGTTGAGATATCACCATATTGCGCTTCCACCGTCTGATAAAAGTTATCTAAATAACGACTATCCACATTCAAAGCTACATGTAAAGCTTCTAAATTTTGTGCTTCTAAGTCAGCTTTTTTTGCTTGTTCTAAAATTTCCGCATTTTCTTTTTTTCGTAACTCATTTGTTAATAAATAATCTTGATAAATCGCCGCTCTCGGTACGCCTAACGTTTCCAATACTAATAGTGCAGCAATCCCAGTGCGGTCTTTCCCTGCAAAACAGTGAAATAAAATACTTTCTTGTTGCTGTAACGCTAAGATCTCTTCAAAAAATTTGTTGTATCCTTTTTGAGCAGTCGTGTTCAATGCAATATCCGCGTATAATTTTTCCATGTAGGATGCTGATTTTTCTGGAGAACCAATTTTGACAAAGTCACTGATTGAAGCTCCTTCATCTTGGATATCTTCTAAAATGTCGATATGGATGTACTCTGTTTTTGGAACAGACATATCTGGTCTTTCTTCTACTTCTGCTTCACTTCTTAAATCAATGATTTTGCCTAAACGATAGGTTGTTTCTAAACGTTGTTCATCTTCTTTTGTAAGTTTAGATAATTCACCTGATCTTAGAAAAACGTCTTTTTTAACTTGTTTTCCTTCTTTGTTTTTAATACCGCCAATATCACGAAAATTTGTAATAGTTACCATAGTTTAGTCCCTTTTCCTTCTTTTTGTTCTTATTATACACAAAATCCGATCAAAAATGTCTCTTTGATCGAATTTTATGTAAATGAGATTGAAACCAAGCTTGATTTATCGGTTCCGGTTCATTCTCACTATTTAGTTTGTCCTGCTTCCACATAACTTAAATCATTGACTTTATCTAACGTATATTTTCCATCTTTATATTTTACAGTACAAACACTGGCGTTCTTCAAGCCACCTTCTGGAATTTTATAATCGTCAAATAATGTTGCTAACAGTGCTGAAATACTTAGTCCATGAGAGGCAATCAGTACATTACCTGAACCTTCGTTTTTCATTTCTTTTTCAACAATATCATCTAGCCCAGCTTTCAATCGTGTAGTGATCGTTTTGTAGTCTTCAGCGGGCCAATTGACTTTCGCTTCTTCTACATTTTTAGCATCCAATTTTGCCACACTATTGGCAAATGATTCTGGTGTCATATTTTTCATGAATTCTTCTAGCGTAACGCCTTGATCGTCTGCAATATCTTGCCACATAGTGTGATTCAAATCACCTTCATAGGTGCCGAAGTTAAATTCTCTTAAACGTTCATCCGTAATAACTTTTAAATCTGATGATTTTTCACTTTCTTTGACAATCAAATTGGCTGTTTGAATCGCTCGACCGCTATCACTACTGTATGCATTTTGAAACTCAATATCTTTTAGGCCAACTCCTGCCGCTGTGACGACTTCTTCACCAGCTTTCGTTAAGACTGCATCTGACCAACCTTGAACACGATCAGTTGTATTAAGCATTGTTTTCCCATGACGGACAATATACAAGGTTAATTCTTCTGGTGCTTTTTTAGCAGCTGATGCTTCCTCTTTTTTAGCATTGCCATTACCGCATCCTGCAACTACTAATAAACCTAACATTAAAACACCTAACAGTTTTACTGCTTTTTTCATTTGATTTCCCCCTATTTATGCGTTCGTTAAATCTTCTCCATTAGTCGCAATAACTTTTTTATACCAGTCAAATGATTTTTTCTTCGAACGTTTCAAAGTGCCATTGCCTTCGTTGTCACGATCCACATAGATAAAACCATAACGTTTTTTCATTTCCCCTGTTCCAGCTGACACTAAATCGATACAGCCCCACGTTGTATAGCCTAGTAAATCGACGCCATCAAGTTCTACTGCGTCTTTCATTGCTTGGATGTGCGCCGCTAGATATTCGATCCGGTAATCATCAATCACGTTGCCGTTTTCGTCTGGTGTATCCACCGCACCTAAGCCGTTTTCCACGATAAACAATGGTTTTTGGTAACGGTCATACAAGTCGTTCATCGTTGTCCGTAAGCCTAGCGGATCAATCTGCCAGCCCCATTCACTTGCTTCTAAATAAGGATTCTTCACTGAGGCAAAGATATTACCGGCTGTTTGTTCGTTAACTGCTGGATCAGTTGATTGAACACGTGATGAGTAGTATGAGAATGAAATAAAGTCTACTGTGTGTTCTTTCAATAATTCTAAATCACCGTCTTCAATTGGCAATTCGATGCCTTCACGTTCTAATTCTTTCAACGCATACGCAGGGTATTCCCCACGCGACTGAACATCGATAAAGAAGAAGTTTTCGCGATCCGCTTTACGAGCTGCCCAAACGTCTTCTGGTTTACAAGTGTAAGCATAGTTGGTTCCTGCCGCTAACATACAGCCGACTTGGTTTTCAGGATCAACTTCATGCGCAATTTTTGTTGCGATCGCACTTGCTAATAATTCATGATGTGCCGCTTGATATTTCACTTGTTCTTTGTTTTCGCCTTCTTCAAAATAAAGACCTGCGCCCATAAAAGGTGCGTGTAAGATCATATTGATTTCATTGAATGTCAACCAATATTTAACCAAGCCTTTATAACGATTGAAAATCACGTTACATAGGTTCTCGTAAAAGCCAACCAACTCACGACTGCGCCACGCGCCATATTTTTCCACTAAATGCATTGGACAATCAAAGTGAGTAATGGTTACAAGAGGCTCAATGTTATGTTTGCGGCATTCTTTGAACAAATCTTCATAGAACTTCAAGCCCTCTTCATTCGGCTCTGTTTCATCACCTAATGGGAAAATACGACTCCACGCAATCGATAAACGATAGGTTTTAAAGCCCATTTCGCCAAACAAGGCAATATCTTCTTGATAACGGTGGTACATATCGATCGCATTTTGTGCTGGATAAAAATGTTCTTCATCAAAATGAAACATTTTTTTCTCGCCAGTGATCACTGGAAAACGATCTGGTCCGACTGGTGCTAAATCTACGTTCGCTAAGCCTCGACCACCTTCGTTATAGCCCCCTTCACATTGATTCGCTGCGGTTGCGCCGCCCCATAAAAAATCTTTTCTAAATGACATGTCAAAATCCCTTTCTATACAAAGCTTACAGCAGAGTTTAACTTATTCCACTGCAAGTCATTTTCCATTATTTTTTTAAATCAATCCAGTAATTAAAGTATCGCTTGAAGTCACTTCACGCTCTTGCGTTTCTACAATATCTAAATAGTCAGCTGTATTTGTCACAATAACTGGCGTTTCCACACTATATCCAGCCGCTTTGATCGCTTCAATATCAAATGTAACTAACACTTGACCTTTTTTAACTTTGTCTCCTTGAGCCACTTTTGCTTCAAAACCATTTCCATCTAGCTGAACCGTATCCATCCCGATATGAATCAATAGCTCCATCCCCTGATCTGAAATCAAACCAATTGCATGTAACGTTGGAAACAAGGTCATTACAGTTCCATCAAATGGTGCTCTAACCACACCTTCTGTAGGTTCAATCAAAATACCTTTACCTAAAGCACCTTGAGCAAAGGCTTGATCACTTGCTTTACTTAATGGTAATACACGACCTTTAACCGGACTTAAAACGGCTTCTTTGATTGCCTTTTGTGCTTTTTTATTCTCTGTTATGTCTTCTACGACAGTACTATCTTTCCAGAAGAAGAATGTTAATGCAAAACCGATAACCATTGCGATTAGAATAGCAACAAATGAATGAACAACACCACTCGCATCGTCACCGTTGATAAAGTTTAGAACTCCGAAAACACCTAAACCACCCATTGTATAAGAGGTTACACCGTTGATCATCAAGTATAATCCACCTACAGCAGCACCGATCATTGAAAAAATGAATGGTGTCTTTTTAGGTAAAGTAATACCATAGATTGCTGGTTCAGTTACACCAAAAATTCCTGAAATGATTGCTGGTGGACATAATGCTTTCATTTTTGTGTCTTTCAATTTAAAGAACATCGCCATAACTACAGCAGTCTGTGCAAAACTTGCAGCAAAAGAACCCACTAATACTTGGCTTGCTCCTTCTTGAGTGATTTGCATGATTGCAAGCGGCACAACACTCCAATGTAAACCAAAAATAACCAATACTTGCCAGAAGAAGCCAAGAATAACGCCATATAATGCAGGTGAGAAGCCCATCAACGCTTGGAAACCAGCACTTAGTAAATCAGTTAGCATACTGATGATTGGACCAATTACTAAAAAGCCAATTGGTAATGCAATCAATAGCACAAAGAATGGTACCAAAAATGTTTGAACAACTTCAGGAATAAGTTTCTTGAAGAGCTTTTGGATTTGAGCTGCAAACGCTACAATGAAAATAATTGGTACTACACTACTTGTATATCCAGCACCAACCCAAGGAATTCCTAAAAACGTAGTATATGCAGGTAAACCCAATAAACTATAAGGAGCAGCAGCTCCTGCTCCTGCAGTCGTTTCAAAAGCCGCTTGTAAGGCGCCACCTTGAACTGTTGGATAACAAAGGGCTGCACCGATCACAATCCCTACCATCGGATTCAAATTGAATTTTCTAGCAGCTGTATACCCCAAAATCACTGGCATGAAGTAGAAGATCGCATCGCCAATGCCATTTAACATTGTATAAGTTCCAGAAGTAGCAGAATATAATTTCAAGAAAACAAGTAAAGCATTTAAGCCTTTTACCATGCCAGCGGCAGCAAGTGCTCCTAAGAAAGGTTGGAAACATCCACTTAGAATATCAATTAAACGATTGAAAAGATTACCGCCAGAAGATTCTTGTTCAGCATCAGCTGAAATCCCAGCAATGCTTACAACATCTTCATAAACTGCTGGTACATGATTACCAATGACAACTTGATATTGTCCGCCACTTTTCATTACGGTAACAACACCATCCATGTTTTTCAATACATCATCATTTGCTTTTGATTCATCTTTCAACTTAAAGCGCAGACGTGTAATACAATGTGTTAAACTATTAATATTTTCTTTTCCACCTACGTTATCAACAATTTTCTGTGCTAAATCATGATATTTTCCCATTTTTTGTTCCTCCAAAGTTTAGTTTTTATAAATACATTACATTTGAAGGTTTAGCCAACTTAATGTCACTATCCAAGGGGTCTTTCTCTGTTTATCAACTCATCTGTCCACCTTTCATCTTATGATTGATCTATGCTAAGATTTAACAATCTTGCTAACTATTTGTCTGTATTACTCGCGCGATATGAATGATCAAATACATTTTCTCTTCCTTAGAAATAGTATAAGCATAACTTTCCGTCAAAAAATGACCAATTTTATTTACACAAGTGTAAGCATTGCAATACTTTTTTTTGATTACTTCGTATAATTCTCCATCATCTTCATCATGAAATTCTTTATGATTTAATAGGCGATAAGCAAAAAATTTTAAATGAGTACTAAAACGATAAAAATAAACAGAATCTTCATTGAATGTAATTTTGAAATGATACTTCACGATATTCGTGATTTCTTGCATGATTTTTGTCAGCTCATAAACGTTCCCTACTTCTTCATCCATCTCTGCATTAACTAAGTGTAATGCAATAAAGCCAGCTTCATCCTCTGGTAATTGAACGTCAAATTTTTCTTTGACCATTTCAATTGCTTTAGTACCAATAAAATATTCATCTGAAAAAAAACGTTTGATATCCCATAATAAAAAGTTCTTCACTTCAATTCCTTGTCGCATTCTTTCTAGCGCTGTATGAAGATGGTCAGTTAAAGAAATAAAGATTGTATCATTTAACTTCCTTCCAAGCTTAGTTTTGGCATACTTGATAATTTCATCTGAAAGCTGCATTACCTCCATGGGAAGATCTCCTAGCAATTCTTGGAACTTCAGTGATGTATCTTGATTGGCTAATCGAAATACTTGATCTACCATTGCCTCTGGAACAAAATCTCCAACTTTTTTTTTGAACGCTATACCACGTCCCATCACGATTTGCTCTTGTTTATGGTCATCCAACGTAATCACAACATTATTATTCAAAATTTTTTGAATAATCATCTTTTCGCTCCCTTCTTCACACTTAACTCCTTTAATTGTAAAAAAAGAAAAACCCAACCTTTCCAAAAAAGAAGAATTTCCTCTTCATTGGAAAAATTAGGTTTAGCTTGTATTTAAACAATCACTATCCATTTATTCACTTGTTGTGTACAAGCATAGAATACCCCATTATAAGTGCAATGTCAACGTTTTCATAAAAATATTTTTAAAAAACAAAAAAAACATCAAGCTATACGCAAAATGTTTTGTAAACATGACCCGTACGGGAATCGAACCCGTGATACCGCCGTGAAAGGGCGGTGTCTTAACCGCTTGACCAACGGGCCTTTTGAAATTATGGGCCTAAATGGACTCGAACCATCGACCTCACGCTTATCAGGCGTGCGCTCTAACCAGCTGAGCTATAGGCCCTTAAAGAAAAAAAGCGGGTGACGAGAATCGAACTCGCGACGGCAGCTTGGAAGGCTGTGGTTTTACCACTAAACTACACCCGCATGCTTCTTCTTTGAAATGGCGCAAGACAGAATCGAACTGCCGACACACGGAGCTTCAATCCGTTGCTCTACCAACTGAGCTACTGCGCCAAAACTATAATAATAACGGTCTGGACGGGACTCGAACCCGCGACCT
This sequence comes from Noctuana haematospila, assembly GCA_018231265.1. NCBI lineage: Eukaryota > Metazoa > Arthropoda > Insecta > Lepidoptera > Hesperiidae > Noctuana > Noctuana haematospila. The sequence goes on along the minus strand of DWQL01000089.1, from coordinate 2,849 downwards.
CCTGCGTGACAGGCAGGCATTCTAACCAGCTGAACTACCAAACCAATAGTAAGTATTGCGTCACTACTTTATTGCCTTGCTCTTAAATATTATTCAAAAGCAATTGCGGGGGCAGGATTTGAACCTACGACCTTCGGGTTATGAGCCCGACGAGCTACCTGACTGCTCCACCCCGCGATAATTATAGTCTTTATTGACTATAGAAAGGTGTTATTCTTGGTGATTTCTAGTAAGGATACCTCGCTCACTTTGTTCGCCAAGTACTATTCATCATCTGTTCTGGCAAAGCCAATCACAGTGATTCTCAGTAAAGGAGGATAAGGGATTCGAACCCTTGCACGGTTTTACCCGCCTGACGGTTTTCAAGACCGTTCCCTTCAGCCGGACTTGGGTAATCCTCCGAAATAATTATTAGTAAATCATTCGTCACTACAATGGACCTTGTAGGACTCGAACCTACGACCGGACGGTTATGAGCCGTCTGCTCTAACCAACTGAGCTAAAGGTCCTAAAAAATCCCACCTCGAAAGAGATGGGCAAGGAAATGATGTAAAAGTTATATGTCCTTATTAATAGAATATATTAGTTTACGACTGAATTCAAATGATATGCATTGTCTAATTAAAAAATCCAGTCCCCCAGGTCGTGTCCATCATCTGGACCAACGGCAACGTATCGACGATTTCCACCGTAATCAATGTAGCTAATCCATGCATAACCATTGGCCAAGACGTAACCATCATACTCCATTGACTCAAACGGATCGTACCATGCTGATGCTGGACTCTCAACCGTGCTATCTGGTGACAATGGCAAACTTTGATCAGTCGTAAACGTCCCAACCATTGAAACTAAATTAGAATCTTGTGGTTTAGACGGTGCAGTAGGTTGACTGGGATTCCAAATTTCTACGATATCTCCATCATTAACATAACCTAATAACTTACCGCTATTTTCGACCTTGTAAAGATTTTTACGACCGTCTAGTTTTTGAGTGATAGTCCCTACTTGAGTCCATTTTTGATCAGCATTGATATGCTTTTCTGTCGGATCATCAGGAGTATTGTAAATTGACGCAAAACGAATATGTTGACCAACTTTATATTTAGGTGTATTCGGCTTGTTAGGTTTAACGATTGTCTCTCTACCATCTTCAGGTAATCCGTTCATTAAAACTTGTGCTAAACGAGCTTTGCTTACTCCCCACTGTGCCAAATATCCATATCTGATTATAAGCTAAAGGATCACCAGGAGTACATCAATAATTTGTACGGTCTTGGATTGGCCACTACTACCATTAGATTAATAAACGGGACTTTGCATAATGCATTTAAAAAAGCCATCTCTTTGGGCATGATTGAAATTAACCCTTGTAACGGTGTTGAATTCAGGAAATCAATCACTTCTAAAGAAAAGGAGTTGCACTATTTCAATAAAGACCAAATCGAAACTTTTTTAGCATATGCCAAAGAGGAAAATGAATATATATATTATTACTTCTTTCTCATTGCCATCTATACTGGCATGCGTAAAGGAGAGTTAATGGCGTTGCAATGGAGTATTGTGGACTTCTTGAGGAATACGATTAAAATTGATCAGACACGCTTGTATCGCAAAGAAAAGCGCGGACAACTTGAACTGTCCACACTAAGACTGAATCAGGATTCAGAACCCTTGTAATGTCAAAAACAGTGAAACAAGCATTGCTAGAATTAAAAAATAAGCAACAAAACTATCTCCCCTTCTACTCAGAAAGAAAATATCCTAACACAGATTTCGTGTTTTGTTTCAAAAATTTCAACCCGATAGCAGACAGAACGGTAAACGGTGCTTTTGAACGCATTAGTAAAAAAGCGAAGTTACCTAAAATCAAGGTTCATGATCTAAGGCACACGCATGCTGTCCTACTCCGTCAAGCCGGAGTTAGTCTAGAAGATATACAAGGTATACCAGGACATAAAAATCCGACCGCTACCCTCATCTATACTCACATAACAGAAGAAGTAAAGCAGAGCGCTATGGATAAATTAGATAGCCATATGGAAACTAAAACTAAATCGAATGCCACCAAAGCAATTTTAGCACATGCTTTAGTGGCATTCTTTTTACTATTACAAACACGATATAAACGTTGTTCTATAAGCGATCATTCAATTCTTTCGCTAAATCTTCAAAGCCCGGTTTTCCAAGTAAAGCGAACATATTTTTCTTGTATGCTTCAACGCCCTCTTGGTCAAATGGATTCACACCATTCAAGTAACCAGAAATACCGACCGCAATCTCAAAGAAATACATAACATAACCTAATGAGTAAGCATCCATTGCTGGAATCTTAACGATCATATTTGGCACACCGCCATCAGTATGAGCAAGTAAGGTTCCTTGGAAGGCTTTTGTATTGACGAAGTCGATTTCTTTGCCTTGTAGGTAGCCTAATCCGTCTAAGTCTTCAGCCAATTCAGGGATTGATACAGCATGACGTGGTGTTTCCACTTTTACAACTGTTTCAAATAAGTTGCGCATGCCATCCTGCACGTATTGTCCCATTGAGTGTAAGTCAGTTGAAAAATCAGCTGCTGCTGGGAAAATACCTTTTTGATCTTTTCCTTCTGATTCACCGAAAAGTTGTTTCCACCATTCAGAAAAATAATGCATCCCAGGTTCATAGTTGATCAACATTTCAGTTGTTTTACCTTTACGATATAAAATATTTCTTAACGCTGCATATTGGTAAGCTTGATTTTTGCTTAAATCAGTTGTAGAAGCATATTCCTTACGGGCGTCATTAGCACCTGTCATTAGGCCATCGATATCAGCACCGCTAACGGCAATTGGTAATAAACCTACTG
>DWQL01000088.1:0-21947 GCA_018231265.1 Noctuana haematospila | reverse complement strand
ACTGGCTATCAAAATGTGACTTTATACGGCTTGTTGTTGATCAATCAATTAGTGAGATTGAGTTAATGATTCAAGAGGTGCTAGATGCGAAAGATTTTGGCTTTTCTTTAAAAGGGGAATATAACCCTTTGATCGAGAGAATTAATAGGATGAATCAAGATGAGTAAGTATCAAAAATTAATAAATAATTCTATCATTTTTACTATTGGCAATTTTGGAAGTAAATTGTTGTTGATTTTATTGGTTCCTCTATATACCTATTCGCTTACCCCGGCAGAATACGGATCAGTTGATTTGTTAATGACAACAGTCAGTTTATTACTTCCAATTGTATCTTTAAATATTTTTGATGGTGTCATTCGTTTTGTCATGGATAAAAATGAATCGAAAGAAAAAGTATTTACAAACAGTATGTTGCTACTTTTTGCTATGGCTGTTGCTAGTAGTGTTGGAGTTATGTGTTTGTCATTTTTTTTTCCATTAACAAATCATTTTTGGTATTACTTATATTGGATATTGATACTACAAGCACTTCAAACAACGTTTGCTCAGTTTGCTAGAGGAATTGACAAAATTAAAGTTTATGCTCTTAGTGGGGTGTTATTAACATTTGCTACGGCTGTATTGAATATTGTTTTATTGGTTATTTTTAAAATGGGTATACAGGGGTACCTCATATCTTTAGTATTAGCAAATATAATTACAATTGTATATCTTGCTTGTGTACTGAAAATATGGTCATTTTTTAACTTTAAGAATTTAGATAAACAGTTGATAAAAAGGCTTTTAATTTATAGTCTACCATTAATTCCCAATGCAATTATGTGGTGGTTAATGAATGCTTCAAGTCGATATTTTGTTGTATTTTTTATTGGTAGTTCTGCAAATGGATTGTTAGCTGTTGCAAATAAAATTCCCAGCTTAATATCACTTTTAAATACAATTTTTATGCAGGCTTGGCAGATGTCGGCGATTGAAGAATTTGATTCTAAAGATAAGTCAGTATTCTATTCCAAAGTATTTAACTATTTTTCGCTTGTAATGCTTTTGGGCGCTTCTGGATTACTAATGATTTTAAAACCATTGGTTAAATGGGTTATTAATATAGATTTCTATAATTCTTGGGAAATAGTTCCACCATTATTACTAGCTGTAGTATATTCAAGCTATTCGGGATTTCTAGGAACAAATTATATTGCTGCAAAAAAAACGCAAGGAGTATTTTTTTCGTCGATCATTGGAGCTCTGGCTAGTGTTATTTTGAATCTTTTGCTAATTCCATCTATAGGAACTAGTGGAGTGGGAATTAGTTCTATGGTTAGCTTTTTTTTAATATTTATAATCAGATATTTTGATACTAAAAAGTTTATTCACATGACAATTAATATTAAAAATATAATCATTATCCATCTAGTAATTATACTTCAAATCGTTTTTCTGTACTTATTGGATGGATCTAAATTGATGATAGTTGAGGTACTATTATTTTTCTGTACAATTTTTATCAGCAAAGAGATATTTATTTTGATATTTCAATTTTTAAGAAAAAAATATGTGAAAAAAGATGAAAGTTAGTTAATTTATTAGGGGACATAATGAAAAGTATAAAATTATATGCGGTATTTATTTTTGTTAGCTTGCTAGTGTCTCTATTATTTATTAGATTGTTGATGTTGATAATAAAAAGATACACGCAATTAGTCTATCTTTTTAATTCAATAAACTTTTCATATTTAATTCTATTCTTAGTTTGCTTTTTTTTATGTTTTTTCTATTAATACAGTTAAATGCGAAAAAAATTTTAATAATCTATATGTATGCTTTTTATAGTTGCTATTTTTGCTTACTGTTTATATTTCTTTTTTTTAAACAGGCAAATAATCATGATATTAGTTTAAATATTTTAACAGATTGGATGTATTCAGGAGGAATAATCGAAAGTATATTGAATGTGGTTGGTTTTATTCCTTTTGGCATTTTATTTAACAGACTACAGGCTTTACAAATGGTTATTTTAAGTTTGTTTCTAGTTACAGGAATTGAGATAGCACAATACTGTTTTTATGTAGGAACGTTCTCCTTATCAGATATTATCTTAAACGTTTTTGGAATGTCTGTAGGTTACTATTTAATAAAAAAATTAAAGGATTTGGAAATAGGGAAAAAGCCCTTTTTGTAAGGAAAGATAGATTTGCTTAAGTTTGTTATTATTTTACAAATACATTAAGATATCATGCCAATTCCCCAAAAAAGTTGCGGCGTGATTCAAATTGTGAGAAAATAGGTTTCATGAATTATTCTTGTAAAAAATGAGGAAGTGTCTTATGAATCTATGGAAAAAAGTAATATTGACTGTTTTAGGAGTGGTTCTTATATCAGTTGCGGGCTTTTGTGCATATGGGATTAAAATGTACTCCGATGCAACATATACAGTGAAAGGGGTTTTCGAGTCTATCGATCGAACATCTAAAAAAAGAGATGTAGCTGTAAATATCGATGCTCAAGAGCCATTCTCTGTTTTATTGATGGGAATCGATACTGGAGATCTAGGTCGTACGGAACAAGGTCGCTCAGATACTACAATGGTAGTTACTATTAATCCGAAAGAAAAGAAATCAACAATGATTAGTTTGGATCGAGATATCTTGACGGAAATTGTTGGTAATGGGACCGAAGATAAATTGAATCATGCATATGCTTTTGGTGGGGCTAAGATGGCGATTGATACGGTTGAAAATTTATTGGATATTCCAATAGATAATTATGTGTCGATCAATATGAAAGGTATGAAAGACCTAATTGATGCTGTGGGCGGTATTGAAGTTGATAATACAATTGGTGAGTTCACATTAGATGGTATCGTTGTTCCTGCTGGTAAAGTTAAATTGGACGGAGAAACTGGCTTAGCATACGCTCGTATGCGTAAAGAAGATCCAGAAGGCGATATTGGTCGTCAACGTCGTCAGCGAGAAGTGGTTGAAAAAATTGTTAACAAAGTAATCAGTTTAGACGGTGTAGCGAAATACAGAAAAATTTTGGACGCGGTAAAAGATAATGTAAAAACCGATTTGACTTGGGATAACATGGTAGATATTCAAAAGAAATATATGCCTGCTTTTAAAGACATCGACTCTTTACAATTAGATGGAGAAGGTACCGAAATCGGGGGCATTTACTATCAGTTACTGGACCCAACGAAATTGTTTGAAGTCCAAACTGATTTACGTGCTCAATTAGGTATGGCTAAAAATGAAAAAATGCAGGCAACTGATAATGCCAACTATAGTAATTATGCTACTGGTGATGAGACGGGCACGTATAGTGGGTATGATACTAATGCTTACGGTACAACTAGTTATGTAGATCCAACGACAGACGTTAATGGTGGCGGGTCTGGATATACTGATCCAAATGCCGTAGCAGAAGAAACTCCTTATTCAGGAGATGGTTACTAAAGCTAAAACTTCTATTCTTAATCAGAATAGAAGTTTTTTTTTTAATTTCCACCTACTTTAGACTAGAAATCTTTTTTATACGGTGTTATAATTGGACTATACCAAATATGAATACAAGGGAGTAATTTTTAATGCAAATTATCAAAGTAGCGAACGCTGAAGAAGGCGGGAAAAAAGCATTTGAACTGATTAAAGAAGGCATGAACAATGGTGCGAAAGTTTTGGGTCTTGCTACAGGAAGTACGCCAGAAACTTTATATAAAGAAATGACTGCAAGTGATTTAGATTTTACTGATATGACTTCTGTAAACTTGGATGAATACGTTGGTTTAGGTGGAGAAGATGATCAAAGTTACCGTTATTTCATGAACGATCAATTATTCAATAAAAAACCATTCAAAAACACATATGTACCTAATGGAAAAGCAGAAGATCTAGCGGCTGAATGCAAGCACTATGAAAGTATTATCGATAGTAATCCAATCGATATTCAAATCTTAGGTATTGGCCAAAATGGACATATTGGTTTTAATGAACCAGGAACACCTTTAGATAGTTTAACTCATGTTGTTGAATTAACAGAATCTACGATCAATGCGAATAAACGTAATTTTGAAAAAGTGGAAGATGTACCAACTAGAGCTGTTTCTATGGGAATTGGTTCAATCATGAAAGGGAAGAAAATGATTTTAATGGCTTATGGAGAAGCTAAAGCAGATGCAATCAAAGGCATGATCGATGGTCCTGTTTCTGTTGATCTACCAGCAAGTGCATTACAAAATCATTCTGATGTGGTTGTCATTATTGATGATGCAGCAGCAAGCAAATTATAAGATTCATAGAGCTGTGCCGGGATTTAACTGAAATAGTTAGCTCCTAGGCACAGTTTTTTTGTTGAGAGGAACGTCATTCTCTTAATCTGAATTAGTGCTATAATGAAATAGAAGAGCAGTAGGAGGAATGAGTATGATGGATATAAGTTTAACAGTTCCTGAGATTATTATACGGCTATGTTTGGCCATGCTGATTGGTGGTGTGATTGGATTTGAACGCCAATACAAAAATCGACCGGCGGGTATGCGGACACACATTTTAGTTTGTATGGGTGCAACAATCATTGCCTTGATTCAAGTTGAAATTGCAGCAAGTGCTTTGCGGGATGCGATCAATCATCCAGAATTGACTGGTGTGATTCGTTCGGATCAAGCACGTCTAATTGCTCAAGTAGTGAGTGGAATTGGGTTCTTAGGCGCTGGAACGATCATTGTTACCAAACAGTCGGTGACAGGCTTAACCACAGCTGCTTCTCTTTGGGCTGTAGCAGGATTAGGTATTGCGATCGGTATGGGTTACTATGCTATTGCAATTACTAGCTTTGTGGGTGTTTTCATTGCATTGACATTGGTTAGAAAAGTAATTCATGTTCCGACAACCAAAAAATTAGAAATTCGTTATATCCACAAGCAGGAAACAAAAGAATTTATCAATCAATATTTTGAAGAACATAAAATCGAAATAGAAGATGTTAACTTTAATGTGGTATTGGTTGATGATACACAGATTTACACAAATATTTATACGATCGATTTACCAAAAGGCATGACCTATGCAGAGGTTATAGAGGATTTGTCGATCTATAAAAATATAACGAAATTGCGTTTAGTTAGTATCTGAGTTGCGTTGATAAACATAAAAAAGAAGGTCCTTGAAAATGTTCAAGTGAACCTTCTTTTTATATGATTACTATTTAGATGAAAAAAAGTATGCTCCAGCCTAACAAAACTGTTAAGCTACCGCTAAGAAAATTAACCCAATCATTTGATAGCCAGGAAATACCACTGATCTGTTTAGTTTGTTGAAGATGGTGTTGTTTTTGTTCAGTCAGTTGTCCACAGATAAGACAACGATACTTTGCTTGAAGTGTTGCGCCTAATAGGCTATCCACAAGAGAGTTAATAAGACCGCAAATAAGCGGCACCATGATTAGTAAACTTATGGGATATTGGTAAAGTTGATACCAACCATAAAGAAGCCAAAAGGTTATTGAAATCAACAAACTACCACAGAAAGAAGCAAGGCTGCCAAGAACAGAAACACCACCAGAAAGACCAGCTTCAATTGGTTTAAATGAAACAATCGAGCGTGGGAGTTTGTTACTTAACATACCGATCTCTGAGCCCCAGGTATCAGCTGTTGCTCCTGCGACACCACTAACATAACCAACCATAAATAATTGATTTTTTGTATAATAGAAAAGAACTAATGAAATAACTGCTGGAAGACTGTTAGCAAATACTTGCCAAGCATCTCTTGTATGGTTTTTTTCAGTAATAGATTCAATATCAGATACTTTAAGTATCTTTTTTACTAGATGAATGCACCCTGAACTACCAAAAAATAAAATCAGTAAGCCCCAAGTTTGCCATGAGCCAAATCCACAAACGAACATAGCGATAATAACTACAGCCATAACACCAGACTTTGTTAGTAACTCTGTGATATATGAAAACATACCAATCAAGCTACCTGCAATAAATCCTAGCAATAATTTATAAACTAAAATAGTCATGAGACACCTCTTGAAGTAATTGATTTGGTCAAATAGTTATACAACGTAAGTATAGCATGAAAAAGTTATGAGTATTAGAGAGAGAAATTTTTTGCTAAGATAACAGTTTAAATTGAAAAAAATCTTTTTATACTTGAAAAGAATGATAGAATGAAATTACTATGTATTGGAGGTTTTGTATGGGTTCTTTGTTTAAACAATCAAAATTATTATTTTGGACAGTAGAAATTGTACTAACAATCATCGGTGTTTTCTTTTTATTAAAAATGCCAAATGTTTTTAGCCCAATAGTAGGAATGGTATCTGCAGTTTTTATGCCATTATTGATTGCTGGATTTTTATATTATATGTTCGATCCAATCGTTGTTTTGTTAGAAAAACGAGGACTTCCTAGAATTGTTGGGTTTATGCTTACGTTTGCAGTTTTGATTATTTTGATTGCATTGATAGTTATGAACGTGGTACCTCAATTGGTTAATCAATCTTTAGAATTGAGCCAGTCGCTTCCAAGCTATGCAGAAGAAATGAATCAATGGTTGAATGAATTAAGTGATTTAGAAGCGTTTAAGGGGTTTAATATTCAAGAACAATTAGATAAAGCGAACATTACAATCAGTAATATTTTAAATTTTGCGATTGTCGGTGTAACGAGCAGTCTTTCAAAAATTGTTGGGGTATTGATGAGATTCTTTATTTTACTTTTTACTGTGCCATTTATTTTGTTTTTCCATGTTTAAAGATGGTCATAAGTTTTTGGATGCAATGTCCCATTTCTTTCCAAAGAGTATTCGCAGTGAGTTACGTCAAACGGTTAGAGAATTAAATCAAACGTTGTCAGCTTATATCAGTAGTACGGTGTTAGATGCGCTGATTATTGGGATTCTAAGCTTTATTGCGATGACGATATTTAAACAGCCGTATGCTTTGCTGTTAGCTGTTTTTTGTGGTTTAACGAATATCATTCCTTATGTTGGACCGTTTATTGGTGCTGTTCCAGCTATTTTAGTTGGGCTGTTCATTTCACCTTGGCAAGCGTTACGATTTTAGTGATCCAACAATTGGATGGTAATCTGATCAAGCCACTTTTAATGGGGAAATCAATGAATATCCATCCACTGACGATTATTTTAGTTTTGATCGCTTCAGGAAGTGTGGGAGGAATTATTGGGATGCTGATTTGTATTCCTGTTTATGCCGTGATCAAGACCTTGGTCATTAATATTAGTAAGATTTATAAGATTAAAAAAGAGGCTAAAGAGAGTGGGCTAGAAGATCAAATTGTTTAAAGTCTGATCTTCTTTTAAATGTTGAATGGATAAAAAAAGTCTAAGATAAAACCGTTGGGTTTTATCTTAGACTTTTTTAGAAAGAATTAATCCATACCAATTAGATAATCATCATCTTTCATTGCTTCAACAGTTCCTAATAAGTAACCATTACCAACTTGAGAGAAGAAATCATGATTGCTTGTACCAGTAGAGATACCATTCATAACGATCGGGTTGACATCATTCGCTGTATCCGCAAATAATGGGTCCATACCAAGGTTCATCAAGGCTTTGTTTGCATTGTAACGCAAGAAGGTCTTCACTTCTTCAGTCCAACCTAAACCATCATACAATTCTTCTGTATAACGTTCTTCATTTTCGTATAATTCATAAAGAAGGTTGTACATCCAATCTTTCATTTCGTTTTGTTCTGTTTCAGATAATTCATTGAAACCTAATTGGAATTTGTAGCCAATATACGTTCCGTGAACAGATTCATCGCGAATGATCAATTTGATGATTTCAGCAACGTTGGCTAGTTTGTTATTCCCTAGGTAATAAAGAGGCGTATAAAAACCTGAATAGAATAAGAAGGTTTCTAAAAAGACACTCGCAACTTTCTTTTCTAGCGGCGTACCATTTTTATAAATTTCGTTGATTTTTTCTGCTTTTGTTTGCAGATAGACATTTGAATTTGTCCATTCGAATATTTCATCGATCTCTTTTTTAGTGTTTAATGTACTAAAAATAGAAGAATAGCTTTTAGCATGGACCGATTCCATAAATTGGATATTATTTAAAACAGCCTCTTCGTTTGGCGTGCGGACATCATTTCTTAGTTGTTCCATCCCACTTTCAGATTGAACGGTATCTAGTAGCGTTAAACCACCAAAAACGTAGCCGACAGTTGTTTTTTCTAAGTCTGAAAGGGTTCTCCAATCATCTAAATCATTAGACAAAGGAATACGAGTATCTAACCAGAATTGTTCCGTTAGTTTTTCCCAAGTAGATTTGTCGATAACATCTTCGATAGCGTTCCAGTTAATCGCTTCATAATAGGTTGCCATGTATTTTCCTCCTCATTACCTTTACGTTAAAATACAGTAAATCATAGAACAAGGCGACCAGAGGGCGCCTTGTTTGTTTTTTGCGAGTTTGTTGCTCTTAATTTTTAGATGACACAACTTTCACATTGGTTGCTGCCGATTTCTTCGGCATCGTCAGTAAATGTTCTTACGTAATAAATTGATTTAACGCCTTTATGGAAAGCATAGTGACGTAAAATATTCAGATCACGCGTTGTTTGTTTTGGTGAATCTTTCCATTCATATAAACCTTCAGGAATTTCAGAACGCATAAACAAGGTTAAACTCATTCCTTGATCCACATGTTGTTGCGCTGTTGCATAAACATCGATAACTTTACGCATGTCCATGTCATAAGCAGATGTATAGTATGGAATCGTATCATTAGCTAGATAAGGAGCAGGATAGTAAATTTTACCGATTTTCTTTTCTTGACGTTCTTCGATCATACGAGTAATCGGATGGATACTAGCACTTGTATCATTGATGTAAGAGATAGAGCCATTAGGAGCTACAGCTAAACGGTTTTGATGATATAAACCATCTGTTTTCACTGTATCACGTAATTTTGCCCAATCATCAGAGCTTGGGATAAAAATATCTTTAAAGATTTCTTTGATTTTATCTGATTGAGGAGTGAAATCTCCTTCGATATATTTATCAAAGTATGAACCATTCGCATAATCAGATTTATCGAAATTATGGAAGGTTTCATTGTACTGTTTAGCGATATTGTTACTTTCAACTAATGTCCAGTAATTCAATAGAGTAAAGTATACATTAGTAAAATCTAGTGAGTCTTTTGAACCATACTCCATATGATTTTTGGCAAAGAACGTATGCAGACCCATTGCACCAAGTCCAATTGTGTGACTTAGTTTGTTTCCGTTTTGAATAGAAGGCACGACATCGATATCAGAAGCATCTGTTACAAATGTTAAGGCACGAGTCATTGCACGAACCGATTTACCAAAGTCTGGGCTGTCCATCAAGTTAACGATATTAGTTGAACCTAAATTACAGCTGATATCTGTACCAAGTGTTTCATATTCTTGTTTACCATTTAAAACAGATGGTGTTTGAACTTGTAAGATCTCTGAACATAGATTACTCATGATGATTTTACCATAAGCTGGATTGCTTCTGTTGGCTGTATCAATGTTGATTATATATGGATAACCAGATTCTTGTTGTAATTTAGAAATTTCATTTTCTAGATCACGGGCTTTGATTTTACGTTTACGAATCTTAGGATTAGCTACTAGATTATCGTATTCTTTTGTAATATCAACATAAGAGAACGGTACACCGTATTCACGTTCAACACTATATGGGCTAAATAAATACATATCATCATTGTTACGAGCTAATTCATAAAATTTATCAGGAACCACAACACCTAAAGAAAGAGTCTTCACACGAACCTTTTCATCCGCGTTTTCTTTTTTCGTTGAAAGGAACATTTCGATATCTGGATGGAAAACGTTTAGGTAAACAACTCCAGCACCTTGACGTTGACCTAATTGATTAGAATAGCTAAAGCTATCTTCGAACAATTTCATAACAGGAACCACGCCACTGGCAGCACCTTCGTATCCTTTGATTGGAGCGCCTGCTTCACGCAAGTTCGCTAGTGTGATTCCCACACCGCCACCAATACGTGACAATTGTAAAGCTGAATTGATCGAACGACCAATGCTGTTCATATCATCGGTTACTTGGATCAGGAAACAAGAAACAAGCTCACCACGACGTTTGCGTCCAGCATTCAAGAAAGAAGGCGTTGCAGGTTGGTAGCGTTGATGGATCATTTCATCAGCTAAAATCAACGCTAGTTCTTCATTGCCATCAGCAAAGTACAAAGCATTGAAGGCCACACGATCTTCATAGCTTTCTAAGTATTCAGTTCCTTCGTTGTTTTTAAGCGCGTATTGTGAATAAAACTTGTAAGCTGCCATAAATGATTTAAATTCAAATCGTTGTTCATCAAGAAATGTATATAGTTGTTCAATAAAAGCCATAGAATATTTGGCGATAAATGCAGTTTCTAAATAATCATTTTCAATTAAATAATTGATTTTTTCTTCTATAGTATTGAAAGTTCTTGTATTAGGAAGAACATTCTCATTGAAAAATGCTTCTAGTGCTTCTTTGTCCTTATGTAAAGGGATTTGTCCATCAACAGGACGGTTGATCTCATTATTCAGCTTAAAATAGCTGACATCTTTAATTTCTTTTAGACTCAAGTTCACTCACTACTTTCTTAAAGGATTCTACATCTTCGTTCGTGCCGCTAAATTCAAAAGCAAAAACCATAGGAACTTTATACTCGCGGGCTATGTCTTTGGCAGTATACACAAATAATTCTGCAAAATTAAGATTGCCGCTGCCGGCCACGCCTCTTAACTGTTTCTGATTACTTTTGTAATCAAGAAAATCGTTCACTACTTCAGTGATTTCTTGGTCATAAGTAGGAACGACGAGGACAAAAGGCTCATTTATCTCAAAAAAAGGATCCGCAGGCTCAATCTCATAAGCTGCTAAATCCAATTTTTTAATGAAGCGTCTGGTTTGTCCGGTGACAGTAAAATAAACGATTTTCATTTTAGCTAGCCAATTGTTTTAATTGATCAGGACGGAATCCTACAACTGTTGTAGCATCAGAAGTGATAACCGGAACACTTTGGAATCCTTGTTCTTTTAACCAATCGATTGCGTCTGGTTGGATATCGATATTTACTTCTTCAAATGCTATATTATTCTCGCTCAAAAAGCGTTTTGCCATTTTACATTGGATACAATTATTTTTAGAAAAGATTTTTACGTTCATTTTTAATTCCCCCTCAATTAGTTTACTTCACTAGTATAAATCTCTCAGGGAAAAAGTCAACACTTAGGCACTACATATTGTGGTCATTTTTGGATGGAATACCATGTTTTGTGTTTTTGAAAGAAATATGAAAGCACGTATTCTCTAGATTTGAGCGGCTATTCTTGCTATTTTAGCGTTAAAAAAAGAAATTTATTAAAATTTTCATCGGAAATTCTAATTGGCGAAACACAAGATATAGTGGTCGATTGATCTAAGATACACTAATCAAATTTAGTTACTTAAGCGCAGAAAATATTATCTTACTATAGGTAGAAAGAAGATTGATTTAAGTCTCACAAACAGGTATACTTAATGAGAACGATTATCAATATCATTCATGATTAAAATGAAACTTTTTCACAAATGGTTAGCGTGGTTGTTTTTATATTGAAAAGTACAAAGTGAAACGTCGTTATCATATAGTGGTATTTAGAATGGGGAGGGTAATCCAATGTTGACATTGGCACAAGCAAAGTTAAACAAGGTTTATACAATTGAAGAGATTCAGGCAGAAGGTTTTGCGAAGAAGCATTTGAATAATCTTGGTCTTGTGCCAGGTGGAAAAGTCGTGTTGGTAAATTATTCGAGTGAGAATGGAATTGTTTTGTTACACAATAGCCGAATTGCGATCAACCTATCTGTATTGAAACAGATTATTATAGTAGAAAAAAGTATTGATGAAGAAAATTGGGTGTCTCTCGACCAATTAACAATTGGGGAGAAAGCTCGTGTAATTGGTATTCATGGGCAAGGAGCGGTTAAAAGACGGTTGATGGATATGGGACTGACAAAAGGTGTAGATTTACTTGTTAGAAAAATGGCGCCATTAGGAGATCCAATCGAAATCAATTTACGTGGTTATGAATTGACATTAAGAAAAAATGAAGCAGAACTAGTCTTGGTACAGAAAGAGGGAGTATAGGATGAAAGAGCAACATATTGCGCTGACAGGAAATCCGAATAGTGGAAAAACAACAGCATTCAATGCACTGACAGGTGCCAATCAATATGTAGGAAATTGGCCAGGTGTTACTGTTGAACGAAAAGAAGGTAAACTGAAAAAAAACAAACAAGTAACGATCCAAGATTTACCTGGTATTTATTCCCTTTCTCCTTACACTCCAGAAGAAGTCGTTGCCAGAGACTATTTACTGGGCGGTGGACCAGATGTTATTGTCAATATTGTTGATGCGACAAACTTAGAACGAAACTTATATTTAACAACACAATTGATGGAAACAGGTATTCCAGTTGTGGTTGGATTGAATATGATGGATATTCTGGATAAAACAGGTAGGAAAATCAATATTGAAAAACTTTCTTATGGTTTAGGTGTGGATGTATCTGGTGTTAGTGCTTTAAAAAATCGAGGACTGGATGAATTAGTAAAAAAAGCAGTAAAAGCTGCTGAAATTTTTCCTCCAGATTTGAACTATCCAACGTATGATAATCGTTTAGAAGCAGCATTAAATGAAATCATGGATGTTTTAGGAAATAATGTGCTGGCAAAACAAGCACGTTGGTATAGTATTAAATTGTTTGAAAGAGATGCTAGGGTTCATGAAGAACTTGAGTTAAGTGAACACCAACAAAAGGAAATAGAGGAAATCATCAAGATCACTGAACAAATCTTTGGTGATGATAGTGAAGCGATCGTGATCAATGAACGTTATGATTTTATCACGCGTTTGACTGCTTTATGTGCAATTGAAAAAAATGAAATTACATTTAGTACAAGTGATAAAATCGACCGAATCGTAACCAATCGTTGGTTAGCCTTACCGATTTTTGCACTGATCATGTGGTTTGTATATTATTTAGCGATTCAAACTGTTGGGACAATGGGGACTGACTGGATCAATGATGAATTATTTGGAAATATTGTGCCGACAACGGTTGAAGGACTATTAGCAAGTTGGCATGTAGCCCCGTGGATGCAAAGTTTGATTTTAGACGGGATCATCGCTGGAGTTGGCGCGGTCTTAGGGTTCTTACCGCAGTTAGCCGTTTTATTCTTATGCTTAGGCTTTTTAGAAGATTGTGGTTATATGTCAAGAATCGCTTTTGTGATGGATCGCTTATTTAGAAAATTTGGTCTATCAGGAAAATCTTTTATCCCGATGTTGATTGCAACCGGCTGTGGTGTACCAGGAGTTATGGCAAGTCGAACGATTGAAAATGAAAAAGATCGTAAGATGACGATTATAGTTACTACATTTATGCCCTGTTCAGCGAAATTACCGATCATTGCCTTGATTGCAGGGGCCTTTTTTCCAAAAAGTAGTTGGGTATCGCCATCCGCTTATTTTATTGGGATCGCAGCGATTGTGTTATCAGGGATTGCATTAAAGAAGACGCGTTCATTTTCAGGTGATCCAGCACCATTTATCATGGAATTACCAGCGTATCATATGCCGCAATTGCGTGGCGTTCTCCGTCATGCCTACGATCGTAGTAAATCATTTGTGAAAAAAGCCGGAACAATTATTTTTGTGATGAGTATCATCATTTGGTTTACATCTACGTATACATTTACATTACAAGAAGCGGCTGAAGACCAAAGTATTTTGGCAAATTTGGGTAAAGTCATCGCACCACTATTTGCACCACTTGGTTGGGGCACTTGGCAAGGAGCTGTTGCGACGATCACAGGCTTAGTTGCAAAAGAGAATGTGATTGGTACATTTGGTATTTTGTTTGGTCATTTAGGTGAAGTATCAGAAGATGGCGTGGAAGTTTGGTCTGCATTGCAGGGCGCGTTTACACCCGTTGCAGCCTATTCATTTTTAGTCTTTAATCTATTATGTGCACCATGTTTTGCAGCAATTGGTGCAATTCGTAGAGAAATGGGTGATTGGAAATGGACTTGGGGCGCGATCGGTTATCAATGTGGCTTAGCTTATGTAGTCAGTTTCATTATCTATCAGTTTGGGCATGTTATCTTTGAAAATGGCCAATTTGGTGTAGGAATAATTATGGCAATGCTATTCGTAATCATTATGGGCTATTACCTAGTTAGAAAACCAAAAGTAACGGAAGAACCAGTTGTCACAATGGCAACATTAGAAAGAGGGTAAAAGTATGGCAACGTTGATTTTAGCAGTATTGATTTTTGGCGGAGCAGGATATGTTGTCTATTCTCGAATTAAAAAAGGGGAAAGTTGTGATAATTGTCATACGACTTGTCCTGTAAAAAAAGAACAAGGGGAATAAAAAAGAGAAGATACAATGAGATAAAATGGTCGTGATTTATTTCATTGTATCCAATGTTTCCTCTTGAACAAACGACTTTCAAGTGCTACAATATTTAAGTACTAATTATTTGGGTCGTTAGCTCAGTTGGTAGAGCAGCTGACTCTTAATCAGCGGGTCATGGGTTCGAGCCCCTTACGACCCATTGGGTGCCAAACCCACGAGAATGGTATTCTGTCGGCGTCTTCGGACGTTTAGAAGATGGAATATGCGTTCTCTTTTTTTGTTTATTTCCAACTTATTTAACGTAATAATCATATAAAGTGAGTAATCAGCTATTTGATGATAAACTAAAAGAAAGAAACATCTAGGAGGGGAAATCATGAAAAAGAAATTGATTTATTCATTCATATTAATCGCAGGACTATCACTAGCTGCTTGCGGGGGAAAAGGTAAAACAGCAGAAAGTTCTAGTTCATCCAAAAATACTGAAAAAACGAGCCAAACATCCAAATCAACGAGCACAAGCACTACGAAATCAAGTACAAGCGAAAGCACTACAAAAACATCTACATCTTCAACAGAAACAAAGACCAGTGAAAGTAATTCTGCCGTAAAAACAGAAAGCAATACGCCGGCTAAACAGGCCGATACAGTTTTGAATCAATTAAATACAGCATTTTCAACTACACATCTACCGCAGGCTATATTGACGAGCCGAACGGCTGAATATTTGACTGCAGCGACTACGAGTGCAGCAGATCAAGCTAATTTTAGAATTTTGTATTATGCTGAAACAAGTCCAATTGAGGTGAATGATCTGGCCGTCAATGATTTACAACCAATTGCTTCATTTGAGAAAAAAACTTATGCCTCAAACGAAGCAGCGGCTAGCGCAGTAAATCAAATCATTGATAATGGTGGGAATCCGATTGATCTAGGTTATGGAATAACTGGGCATCAGCAAGGAGCGGCAGGTTCTACTTTTTTATCATGGCAGGAAGGAAATTGGAGCTTAGTTGTTCGAGCGTCAAACATCAACGGTGAAGTAGCAGAGCCTGTGGCTAAAGAAACAGTTGCGTACTTAGAAACCGCAATGTTGCCGGCACCACAAACAGTTGGACAGATTTCCTTGACAGCTAGTACGAGTGATAGTTATCAAACGAATTCAGTGGTATGGCAAGAAGGAGCAGTTGTTTATACGATTCAACATTTTGATCCGTTACAAGCACTCAAGATGGCTGTGTCAACAAATCAATAATTGAATGAGTTGCTTCTGCATCTACGGTTCTCGTTTCACTCTGATTCTCGAAGTATGGAGGACCATTTGCTCTCATTGTTTATTCGAATAGTAAGATCCTGAGATACAACTCTTTGAGTTATACCTCAGGATCGTCTTTTTATTTTTTCTTAAAAGTAAGATGAATAAAGTTTACCGCTATAGGCCTTTGATTTATCTTTTGGGGAAGAAAATCAACGACTGAAAAATTTACTTACAACTGTCGGAAGAACTCTTTGTGCCTATAGCGGCAACTTTAAACTTAAGTATAAATAGCATCATATACTTTGAACTTATTATAATGTAAGAATTACTGTATAGGCAATTGATACGATGCTAAAAATAGAAATAAAAGCAAAACTCTTTTGTTTAGTCACCAATAAATAGTGAGACAGTAGAGTTTTGCTTTTGTATTTAAGAACAATTATTGTGTGATACTACTTTTGTCAGGTTGGGAATGAGCAAGGCGACTAGCAGCGGCAGCTGCAATTGCACCAACGATATCATCTAAAAAGGTATGAACTTGTGGTCCTTCATGTGAATTCAATTTAGCTAAGATTCCAGGTTTTACTTTATCGATATAACCATAATTCGTAAACCCGATCGATCCATAAACATTCACGATCGAAAGTGCCAAAATCTCATCGATTCCATAGAGACCTTCATCTTCTTCTAGAATTTCTTGTAACGGATGAAGTAACTTTTTTTCTTCAGCTAAAATATCTAATTGGATACCTGTAATGATGGTATTATGGACTTCACGTTTAGATAAAACGCTATCGATATTTTCAATACAAGTTGCTAAATCAAGATCTTCAATATAGGGTTTTTGTAAAAATAAAACTAATTCAGCTAAATCTTCCATCTCAACGCCACGGTCTTTTAATAACTGTCGTGCTTTTTTTTCTAGTGTTTCGCCTTTTATAACCAAAATAAAAACCTCCAATGCTTCATTTTTAAACTTAGAATACATCAATGGTATACTAACTACAGAGAAAATTGCAAGGAGAAGATCAATGAATCCACTAATAGAATGTTGTGAACAAAATTTGGCTAAAGGAGCAGAGTTGTTGTTAAGTGATCCTTTCATTGAAGAAAATGGGGATGTGATCTCTTATTCTTGTATGAACGAATGCGTTCTTTGTGCCCAAACATATTTTGTTTTATTTGAAGGGGAGCGAATTACCGGGACTACTCCAGAAGAACTGGTTGAGAATATAAAAAAGGCAATTATGCTTTGGCAAGAAGAAATGGGGTAATAAAAATGGAACTGGCTGTCTAACAGCCAGTTCCATTCTTATTAAAGCATTTTGGCTTCTTTTCCTTCAAACAAACTAGTACTATGCATTGGTTGCGTTCTAGTATCTGGTTTAATAAAGTGCAGTGCATTATTGACGGCAGTCGGCGCTTCACCAAAACCCGTTGCAATCAGTTTGATTTTTCCATCATAGTTGCAAATATCACCAACGGCATAAACACCAGGGATATTTGTCGACATATCAGAGTTGACTTCGATTGCATTGCGGCTAACATCTAAGCCCCAATCTTTTAAATGACCTAATGATGAAGTGAAACCGTAGTTGATAATTAAAGAATCTAAATCAAGTTTTTCAAAGTTATCTGCTTTCGTTTCTTTTAATTGGATTCCTTTAAACGAGTCATCTTCAACTAAAAGTTGATCAATGACATAAGGTGTGTAGATCGAAACTTCAGAATTCTTTAAATTATCTACGCTATGTTCATGTCCACGAAATTCTGGACGACGATGGATAATGGAAACTTTTTCTGCGATGGGCTCTAACATTAAAGCCCAATCAATTGCGGAATCACCACCACCTGCAATTGCGACTTTTTTACCTGAAAATTTATTCATATCCGTTACATAATAATGAACATGATTGCCTTCAAGTTCAGCTGCTCCATCAATCGTTAAACGTCGTGGTTGAAATGAACCATTTCCGATAGCGAAGATAACAGCCTTGGAGTAATGGACACCTTTTGATGTTTCGATACGTAAGTAGCCATCTTCCTGTACCAGATTTCTCACTTCTTCTTCTAAACAAGTTTCATGAGCAAAAGGAGCAATTTGTTTTTCTAAATTTTCGATCAACTCACTGGCTTTAATTGCTGGAAAACCCGGGACATCATAAATATATTTTTCAGGGTAAAGCGTGGATAATTGTCCGCCAAGTTGGGGTAAACTATCGATTATTTTGGTTTTGGCTTTACGAATCCCTGCATAAAAAGCGGCGAAAAGGCCAACTGGACCTGCGCCGACGATGGTTAGATCATAAATGTTTTTTGAATCAGACATCAGAATTTCCTCCCGTTTCTATAATAAAAAAGCTTTCATTTATATAAAATGAACCCAAAAATAGTTGTATATCGTTTTTCACAAAATAGCACTTGTAACAGAAAAAAGCAAGTAGAAGTTTGTGAATAAAAGGTTCTCTTAAAAGAATAACAAAGATAATGGAATTTTCAAGTGAAGTTGTTTATGATATTATAAGTAAGTAAAAATTAACGAGGAGGAAATAACAATGTCAGAATTTCCACAATTAGATTTAGCAAATGTTAAAGGCCCTAAAGCCGTGATAAAAACCAACCGCGGAGATATTACAGTGCAACTTTTCCCGGAGCACGCACCAAAAACAGTTGAAAACTTTGTTCAACTTGCGAAAAAAGGGTACTACGATGGAGTGATTTTCCACCGCGTTATCCCTGACTTCATGATTCAAGGCGGTGATCCTACTGGAACAGGTATGGGCGGCGAAAGTATTTACGGCGAAAAATTTGAAGATGAGTTTTCTAAAGATGTCTTCAATTTACGTGGTGCACTATCAATGGCCAATGCTGGACCAAATACAAATGGCAGCCAATTTTTTATCGTAAACAACCAAAATGTACCTGCTAACATGTTTGGTCAATTAGAAGGTGCTGGATTCCCGACAGAAGTGATCGAAGCGTATAAAAATGGTGGAACACCTTGGTTAGATTTCCGTCATACGGTTTTCGGTCATGTTGTTGAAGGCATGGACGTTGTCGATGAAATCGGCGGAGTACAAAGAGACTCTCAAGATCGTCCAACATTCGATGTCGTTATTGATAAAGTAGAAATCAGCGAGTAAGCATTTAACAGTCAAAACTAAAACCCAAGCCAAAACTAACTCTTAGTCCTGGCTTGGGTTTTTTATGCTATTCAAAAGAAGCTTTGATTCTACGTAAACCTTCAAAAAGTGTTTCATTAGGACACGCAACGTTCAAACGCATGTGCTGAGTGCCATTTGGACCGAAGGAAATACCTGGATTCAACACGACTTTTCCGGTATGAATCAGTTGATTTTGCAGCTGTGCATCAGTCAAACCGTAGGCAGAAAAATCTAGCCAAATTAGGTAAGTGCCTTCTGGGCGCATCATTTTGACTTTAGGGAGCTCTGCCTGTAAAAAGTCGTTCACAGTGTCGATATTTTCTTTTAGATAAACTAGCAACTCTGATAACCAACGATCACCATTTTGATATGCTGCTTATGTCCCTACATAACCAAAAATATTGATCTCGTTTTGGAAATTCCGTTCTTGTGCAGCAATGAATTTTTTTCGAAGATCAGGATTTTCAATAAAAATCATTGAGTTTTTAATACCAGCTAAATTAAACGTTTTTGTTGCAGCAGTTAAGGTAATTGAGAAATCTTTAAATGTCGGATGAACATTTGTAAATGTTGTAAACACGTGTGGCGCAAAAATCAAGTCTTGATGGATCTCATCGCTGATAACAAGCACATCATATTTGGCACATAGTTTACCAAAAGCTTCCAGCTCACTTTTAGTCCAGACGCGTCCACCTGGATTATGAGGGTTGCAAAGGATAAAAAGGCGAATATTTTCAGCAACGATTTGTTTTTCCATTTCTGTAAGATCCATGACAAAGTGACCTTGTTCTGTTAGTAACTGACTACGAACCAGCTTACGGTCATTTTGTTCAACGACTTTAGCAAATGGGGGATACACAGGATCGTGAATCAAGATGGCATCACCAGGTTTAGTATAAGCTTGTATAGCTAAAGAAAGACTTGGAACAACACCGCTGTTGAAAAGAATTGCGTCTTTACTGATCGAATAATTGTGGTGTCGCTTTTGCCAACTTTGAATTGCATCATATAAAGAATCAGGAGCAGGGGAGTAACCTAAAATTCCCTGTTCGGCCGTGTCTTTCAATGCTTTTAGCACAGGTGGATTCGCTTTGAAATCCATATCGGCAATCCATAAAGGCAGCAAGTCATCTTCTCCATAAGTCTCTTTAATGGAGTCCCACTTAGAACAATTTGTATTACGACGATCATAAACTGTATCAAATTCTACCATTCAATTCATCCTTTCTATTGAAAACATGTTCATTTATTAAAACCTAACTATAGTATAATGGACTTTCAGTAAAATATGAACAAAAAGAATCAATAATTTAATAGTAGAAATAAATTCATGCACTTTTGCTTGGAACATGATATCATTTTAGATGAGTACAACATTTTGATGGGAACAATGAAAAGAGGATATGAATATGGAATACAAAATAGGGATGGTTCTTGATGGGACGATTACAGGGTTACAACCTTATGGGGCTTTTGTTTCATTAAGCGATACAGTTCAAGGGCTGATCCATGTCTCAGAAGTGCAAGCAGGCTATACCAAAAATATTCATAGTTTATTAACAGTTGGACAAAAAGTTCAAGTTCAAGTTATTGATATTGATGAATATTCAAAAAAAATTAGTTTATCATTGAGAACATTGGAGGAGCAAATACAGCAGCCAAATCATCGCCGCAAAAAATATTTTACCAATAAAAATAAAAAAATTGGCTTTGAAACGTTAAAGAAAGAGCTTCCTATCTGGACTGACGAGGCAATGGATGCTTTACTTGAGAAATAATTCTGTTTTTTTTCAGAAAATATGGTACAATTTTCCTAGTTTCTGAAAACAAAAATTAATTGAGGTGGATGTTTTGTCTAACAAAAAAGTCGCTGGTACTATTATGCTGAACCTAAATGATGGTTCGAAAAAGTTTCTTGTTCATCCAGTAGGTGAGTCAATGGCGTTTGTTACAACAAAAGTTTCTGAAGATATGACAGGATTAGCGAGTATGTTGCAAGTTTTCAAAGAAGAGGTTCAACTAGATGTTACTTCAATTAATTTGGTCGAGTTGACAAATGCACATACAGATGCTGAAAATATGCCTTTATTTGTATTTGAAATGAATGAAGATCTTGTAGTTCCTACTATTGATAATAGATATGTGTGGGAAAAACCATCTGAATTAAAAAATTTATTAGCTTCTTATGATATTCAGGGAGTACCGATGTTTTAAAACAAAAGCAAATACATAAAAATAAGAGGCTTATACTGCTAGTTACCTTTTATTCAAATGTTACGGAACAAAACGAAATTATAGTTTTGTTCTGTTTTTTTACTATTAATTAGGAGAGTACGACTATGGAATTAAGAAAAGCAACGATTGAAGAGACTGAAACTGCAATGTTTTTATTGAAAGAAAGTGCTGACTGGCTTAAATCAATCAGAAGCAATCAGTGGTCAGACGTTTTACAAGGGGAAGATAAGCATGGATTAGCAGATGCAGTAGCAAGAGAAGAAGTTTTTTTCTTCTATAATAGTAAGAATCATTTAGTTGGAATGGTTGCTGCATGGAAAAATCCTACAGAGTGGGATAGACTACTGTGGAAAACTGTTGGATTTAATAAGGAAGCTTGTTACTTACATCGTGTGATCATTCGTCCAGCATATAGAGGGAAATCTTA
Organism: Noctuana haematospila; assembly: GCA_018231265.1. NCBI lineage: Eukaryota > Metazoa > Arthropoda > Insecta > Lepidoptera > Hesperiidae > Noctuana > Noctuana haematospila. The sequence continues at coordinate 416 of DWQL01000088.1, read as the reverse complement.
TGGGACAGAGTTACTTAGCGCATTAAAATTGGAATTCAGTGGTGAAGTATCAGAGTTGCGCTTGGATTGTTTAGCTAGTAATCAAAAGCTAAAACAGTTTTATGAGAAAAATGGTTTTAAAAATAGTGTAAGTTCAAGTGATTCAAATGGGAATCTATTCGAACTATTTCTGTTTGAATTAACAAATCAATCGTAATTAGGCAGAATTTTAGTAAGATTGACAAATTTTAATAGTCTTTTTATTCTAAAGCCGAAAATATAACGAATGATAGTAAAAAACGAAAAAAAAACCTTTTATAATTCTTTCAAAAAAAGGTTGACCAATAAAGAAAAACTTGTTATATTATATCTTGTCGCAAGGCACCGAGGAAACACGCCAAACGATGAAGATAATATAACAGCTTAAGTTTGAAAAA
>DWQL01000087.1:0-22111 GCA_018231265.1 Noctuana haematospila | reverse complement strand
TAGATTAGCTCATTACATACCATCAGATCCCCTTACGACCGAAATAGAACTTCGTTTTACTTGAGGTGTTGCGTAGATGTCCATGGGTTGCACTAACCACGTAGTATCTAAGTAGACTAACTAGCTAACTAGCTTTTTATCTTATAATGTTTTGTCCTCACTGACTGACGGATCAACGCACAGCCTAAACCGCTGATTGTAGAGACCCGAAACTTGGACGCGTTCTTTGTATGGCGTAGGCATCCGTTAAGAAAACATTTTCCTAAATTGTACCCCTAAGGGGTGAAAAAAGGATGCAAAGTTTGTAAGTATGGGACAACTTGATTATCAAACGCGTACAAAGTCGTGGGCATAAGCTAGTTTAATATAAAAAAGAACTTTTAAATCCCGTCAAAAACAATTTTCAAGCCAATTTAAATTTGATATCTCTCGCTATTCGTCTCTGGGCGCTCTATGCCATTGGTAGTCGGACGCGGAATGCTCGATTTTTGTCCTTTATTTCTGGTGCGCTGACAATAAGCCAGTATATTATCCTGCGGGTTTTGTTTCACAGAAATATTCAAATTTATGACGTACGCGCCGCGCTCGACGCCATTTTTGCTAACTCGCCGTGTTTCGAGCGCAGGGATTAATAGTTTTGTATTATTGTTTTCTGATTGATTTAAGGTGTTCTTCAAAGCTTTAAATATTGTAAGCAATGTACCTCAGGAAAAGACTAAACCCATTATAGCATCAAGGTATCTATTGACGTGACATAATACATAATATTTATGTCTTTGGTACCTAATAAGTACCTAAGAATTGAAATCCTTGTTTGGCAGTAACAAATTAAAGAAAGTAAGAAATAGTATTACCCTTACAATATTATGGTTACATATGGCGAACTGAATGTTTACTTAACACTTACTAGTTACTACTTGTACCCATATGTACAAATAAACTATTTTCATTTCCTTTAGGTATCTCATTTCATTACCTTTAATATCTATTCATCAAAATGAAATCGTAACAAACTAAGTTAGTAGATACGCTTTATCGTAAAGTTCTACGTCAATAGACCCGTTAGACCCAGTCAGTGTTGCTCTTTGCCCGCGAACTCTACCTACAGTTTATTAAGAACTGTAGAGCTCTATTCAGATCGAAATTAGCCAGTAAATCGAATTTAATCACGAGCCGAGCAGCGGGAAACAAAACGAATCAATTAAGACAATAATGTGGTCTTGATAGAATCGGGAATGCGCAATCAACTGGTTACTATGAAACTAGGGTTGCCATCGCATATATAAACTTAGGTACTTTTACTCGCAGCTTTCACGGTACAAACTTCATATTTTTATCTGCAAATTTAAAGAAATTTTAAGGTCTTTTCATCGTTAATGAGTAGATAATAAGAATGAAGGCCACTTGATGTTAAATGGCAACCCATGGACATCCACGTCCAACCTTAAATAAGAGTCTTACCCGATATGTAAATATCATCAAAGTTGGGTAGTTGATAAGTAAATTGAAAATTATAACATAACGTTAAGTTCTTATGTAACTTAGTTAGTTCTTAACCCTCTGAAGTTACTTTGTATTAGATTAATAAATAATTCCTTAATCATTGCAGATGTGTTCCCGTTGCTCTATTGGCCGTGTCCCCATCGTACCCATCGTTGTGAAATATCGCGTAGACCGGTACAATAACATTAATTTTGTATAAACTTTAATAATATTTAAGAAATGATTTTTATTTTGAATATCACAGGATCTGCACACTATTGTTCTACTCAATTGAGACTACAAATAAGCAGTTTTTAAGCTTTAATCAACCCTATTCTGAACGTACGTGGATATGTGCCTACTGTTTCAAGCGCTCTCCCACTATACATGTCTTGCCACATATGGTCAAAACTAGTTGTAGGGGTCCCGAGTTCAGGTCTCATGTAACACTGTTGCCGTTACATAGTGTTCATGCTGATAGAATTGATATATTGATACCTACATATATTTACTTATATTTATATTTACTTATACTGTTTTATTAATATTTAAAAGTAATTTTAAAACTAAGTATTTACATAAGAACCAAGTATTTACAGCAATTATTACATACGAGTATATATGTATACAAAAAATTTAAAAAATATATTCAATGATTTTTTCAATGTATTTCCCATATGTCCAGTTGTCTCTTATATTGGGGCACCAGAATATAATTTAGTGCGTCATCTTATTTATATTTAAAGATATAAATAAAATAAAAATAAAAAATATATTTAAACTTAGGTATAAGCTTAGTTTAAATTAAATTAGGTTTTGTTTTTCGCGTTCGTTATTTAATTTTGTATGTTATCTTCTATTGGTTACATACTCGTACATATAATAAAACTGTAGATGAATTCTGTTGTCCAGATTTAACGCAAAACTACTGGACGGATTTTGATGAAACTTTTTTTGTTATATTGCCTTCAGTAGTGTGTTAGGCTAAACCTTGGCGTATATTAAAGAACTGTTTGACTATTAAGTAAGTATATTACGCCAGAAAAGTACGTTTTATATTCACATACAATTAATATTAAATTCAGTTCCTAATGTATTATCCAGTAATAAATCCTCCCGATTCTCTCTTACACCCAACATGCGATTAAACTTTCCCCATTATCTTCAAACTATTCCAATCGAAATACTTCAGCTCGATTCCGCTCCGATTTAATGTACATACACACTTGGCCGTGATAAGTGTATTAGTTAATTACCCCCTTGATTCATTACACGAACGCGCGCTTGTCTGACCCCATTGCAAGGAAACTGCAAGCCTTACGACTGCGAAACGACTACGACACGATATTTACGTATGTTTAAGATTTTTAATTCAAAAGATGATCCTATATATTTTTTTTATTTAACACCATTAATAAAAGTTAGAACAAAGAGCGACCTTTAAACCATTTTCTCTCAGTCAAACCTTGGTGAAAGTAGAAAGGTGGCAAAAAAGGAAAGGAAATCGAAAAATATTCATAATACGTAAGAATTAACTAAATAGTTATTAAGTATATCTCTTTTAATAATTTAAAAGCAGCAGGTATTTTTAGCATTAAGTGCTTATAGTAGTTACATTTTATATAATACAGTTTATATAGTACGAAGTGAACCATAGCGCTAAATAATGGTTACTATAGGCTTTAATATATTCAAAATTCGTGTAATGTATTGCAAACATAATTTATTGATCATTTAATTATTTGAAAAATCGTGTCGTGATCGTGTGGAACGAAACTTAACGAACGCACTTTACATCTCAGCTAATGATAAATGATAAAACAAAATAATTTATGCAAGATTTTGTACAATTTTATACCCGTAATTGCTCATAAGTGATGCAATAACATGTCTATTGCAAATGTACTTAGAATTTATTCAGACAAGTTCAATTAGGGGCCATTAAATTAGTTAAATGTCAAGGTTATATTTAAATTTAGAAGCGAAAAACTTTTTTTGTTATGTGTGGGAACTTAACATGTTAAAAAAAATTGATAATATAAATGAATAAATAATGTAACTATACCTAAATGTATAAATGAAAACAATTACGGAATTGTGTGTGATTTTGATATGTGTTATCTGACGATGCTGTTAACAAAATAATATAAAATATTATTAATTTCTCGCACAAATGTTGATCGACTGGAACTACCACTTCGTGTAAATACTCTAAATTTTCATACTAAAACATATTGATCGCTGTCAATGGCGTACTCGAACGAAAATCAAGCTCGGGACAGCCACAATCATTACTCAGTAACATTAAAAAAATACTTTCAAACAAAGGAATTTAAGGACATGAAAACGACAATTTAAAAGCGATATCTCATCTCTCGGCGCGCCAGTTATGATCACGAACCGACCAAAACAATTACTTAATGTCAACGGAGAAGATAATTTAATAATTGTTGGCGATGATTTACGACGGGTCTCCGCCCACCTGGGGTCTCGGTACTAAAATAACCGATACTTCTCCGGACCTTATTTATGCACGCCAGCACAAAGTTACATCTTATTCTATACGCCGTCGTGCATTTGTTAAAAGAACACGGTAATAGTCGCTCCGAGATTTCTAATGTCTCAATTTCCTCCCACAATCAAATTAAATAGCACCCTAACTGCCACGCAATTGAGCACAATTTGGTATGAAATTTCAGACTCACGAACACATTGTGCTAAGAACAAAAGATTATATCAACTGAGCGCGTTGTCATTTAAAATTGAACCTTGCGCCTTTCAATTCAAACAGACGAATCGAATGCAGCTGCTAGAGTGACTTAAATTATGTCTTGTTTAATGAGTTGGAATGGACCGCCATCTCGAACAACTAAAAGGAGCCTGAGTACAATCTAAATTCGACTCTAACACGTTGACTTACGGTTGACTATATTCAGCAAGACACCGCTATCCGAGAGCAAAATAAACTTTATTCAGTTTGCGAGATGTTTTCATTGAGAACACAGTCATGTAACTAATGCAGGGAATCTACATATCATTAAGAGATGTAGGCTCGTTTATACGTGTGTAACGCTTTGTTTCGTATATTTACGGTTCGATATATCGGTATTTATGACATCGATGCGTAGAGAACATTGCTATGCAATGTTATATGCAAGGGCGGAATATGCTTGTTTTTAAACGCCTTTTGTACTGAGGCGTGATTGTTGTGGATAAAATATTGATTTTAATATACCTACTTACATAAGTAATATTAGGTTTAATCTTTATTAGAAGAGGATAGTACTTAAATAAGAATTTGTTTTTCAGAGAAGATAATTTTATTGTAAACCACCTAGTGTTAAATGATTTGGGTAAATCATATACTTTCTTATCAGTGGCGATGGCCCTTCCTCATCATGCCCATGTTAGCCAACGAATGTTACCTTACATTACCTACACTCGCGGCTTACCTTACACCAAAATTATGGGCACCGTTCCTTCACCAAACTTCTAGACGTACTGCGGGCTATCATCCGTTTCTTGTTGAAGCGCCTCCTTCGTGAACCAAGCGCTTTGCTTCATCCTTTCTTGTTCAAACATCCAAGGAATGGAATCGTCTGCCTGCGTCTATTTTTCCAGATAAATATAACCTGGTGTTATTCAAGACAAGAGTGAATTGGTTTCTTCTAGATAAGCGTGCCACACCCTAGACTCCATCTCGCTTACCATCAGGCGTGATTGGAGTCAAACGCAAGCCTATTTTCAGTAAAAAAAAAAACCTTACAAAGCTTAGAAAAATTTGGAATCCATTCTTGTGTACAGCTGCAGCTTCAGTTTAACATAATCGTATTTTTTATATTAAAGCTGACGTTATCCTCGATTCAAGATAAGTACGAGATCATAAAGACAAGCTAGAACTAGCTAAAATCCTCGTAAAAGAAGATCGTAGGAACTCTAAATCTAAGCAATCGATTGTGAAGTTCTTGTCAGACGGCGATGACGTCAGACGTGACGTCGGTACTAGGCAGAGCCTTGAACCTAGCCTCTGACATTGTAGGTACTGTCTTTGTTTATATTGTCTTTACGAGTTTGTTACGATTGCTATAAACATATTTAGTGATCTTTAAACAAATAATTGTGTACACTCCATGCCCAATATTATTAGGGTTTGCTGTCTAGTTACAAAGACAAAATCGTTTATTCATTAATCAGTCCGCGTGGATTTCATAATTGATTGGACTAAGCCTTTAAGGGTGGAAAATTTGGCCCCGTTTTTCACTCCCTTAAGGATAAAATTTTGAAAAATCCTTTCTTATCGGATGCCTACGTAAGTTTCAACTTGGAGGGTGTGTTTGTAAGACGTACCTACGCACCTCAAGGTGTCTACGATCAGCGGTTTAGGCTGTGCGTTGATCCGTCGGTCATTCAGGACGATTCAGATGTTAATTTTAGCCTTACCCGTGGCCTAAACTTATCTTAGTTCTGCACTGACTTCTTAACAATGCATGTACATTAGTTCAACCTTAGATATCGTTTTATCCTAAATGAGGTTAGATATCATGACTCTCCAATTTGAGTTTAGATGTGGATGTCAATGGCTTGCAGTTACCACTTAAATAAATGTGTATGCCATTTGGACATACGCACTTATTTATTTTTAATTCCAGATTTAAAAATACTGCATGGAATTTCTTGTGTATAAAAATTCACACGTGACAGAACTTACCTAAATCGCCCTTGATATTTTTGTGGCTCGTCCCAGAATAAAAATTTATTTTTCGAAGTCTATTTATACAAAGCATCACTCATAACAGCATGTAATGCGGTAATCACGGCCAAATTTATAGCGCGATATCTAATCTCGAATACTAATAAACATATCAACGCGTTTCTGAAGAACAAGATCATTCCTGAGTGATATATCGCAAAACGATATCAGTATGGGTTCTCTGTGGTGCTTGGTTATATTGCTGGCGAGCAGCGGTAGAAATACAAGGCGAGATAGCGTTGGTTTTATAGCTTACTAGCGACCCGCCCCGGATTCGCACGGTCGCAATGCTGATACTAAATACACTGCAAAAAATCTGTGAACGTTTATACATATAAATCTTCCTCTTCAATCGCTCTATCTCTTAAAAAAACCGCATCAAAATCCGTTGCGTAGTTTTAAAGATTTAAGCTTACATAGGGACAGAGAAAGCGACTTTGTTTTATACTTTGTAGTGATGTATGAAATATTATTTTTATTGTTACGTGTTAAGAGTACCAAAACTTTTAAATTGAGTCTTAATTGCTTATTAACTTATTCTTCTTCTTTTCTTAGGCCTTATCGCCAGATATTTTAATGTAAGATGGTAACAGAGTTCGTTTTTATGAGTAGGTAATAGTATAAGTTCGAATTTAAAAGACTGACACAAAAATTTCTTTCGCTTAGTCCTTAGTCGTCAGTTAAGTGCCTTAGATCTCCCACTCAAGTTACAATCCTTTGATCTGTACAAGAATGTCTGCTGTAGAAATAATCACTATATAAAATTAAATATGTAAATTCCTGAAGTAAGTACTCGTATATAATATAAAAAGAGGAACTCCCACTTATTCTTGGGGTTTTATTTCATTGCTTTGATGAGGAAGAGAAGATCACACTTTCCAAAGCATATTGTCACAGTTTTATGGGTCATGTGTGGGTTAGTTTAGTTATCGTAAAATAACATTTAATTACATCATATACATGGAAAACCGATCGGGGAGCGAAGGACCGGAAGGACTGACGCTAACTAGGGAATTCCTATCCAGCTATAGACTTCCAAAGGCTGATGGGTGGTTGGAATCATATCTTTGCAGCTCTGGCTCCTTTTAGAATATTAGAACAGGTTCTATTAATTGTTTGTTTTTGATATTTTCCCTAACTTGACTATCAGACCGTTCGAATGGATGATCCTGACCACCATCTTCGCAAACTGCATCGCCCTCGCCGTCTACACTCCGTACCCCAGCAGTGACTCCAACTATACCAACTGGGTCCTTGTAAGTACTCTTCCTGCATGACAAATGACAATAAAATCAATAAATGTATTTATCCCTTTTTTAACGTGGATCAAATTAAAAAATTCTTGCTGGTTACAACTTGTTTTGCCGGGGAATACTTTAAATATGAGGCAACCATCTCATTCTTTAGGACTAGCTCATCTACGTATGAGCTCAGATATTGGATTGGAGATGTCCCCTCAATGGAGGGTTTAGCTTCGGCCGGACAGCCACTGGTGGAGTCGCGGAAGGGTGCGAAAGCAGCGTTCCCATGGCTCCGCCTCGTGGTGGCGAGGTGGAACAACGTTTTTAGTCGGTTGGAGTCCGACATAGCCTTTCGGCCCTGTGGCGGAAGGTACTCGTCCCGAGTATTCCTGACGAAAAAAAATGAGATTTGAGATATCAGGTCTGGGATTGGATTGGATTGGAAGGAACGCTTTATAACAAGACAATAATGTATGTATTGCACCCTGACAGGAAAAGATCGAGTACATTTTCTTGGTAATCTTCACGGGGGAGTGCGTGATGAAGATCATAGCGTATGGCTTCGTGATGCACGCTGGCTCCTACCTTCGAAACGGCTGGAATCTCCTCGATTTCACCATTGTCGTCATTGGGTAAGATTAGTTATTATCCAAAAATTTAAGTGCCCATAAATTTTACTCAAATTGACTAGTTACATTGGCTTAAAATATAGAAACTATTTTACTAAGCTTAAGATAAGCATACCATTAGTTTGACACCGTTTAAATTATATTTTCCAGCATGGTGAGCACAGTTCTGTCAAGCATATTCAAGGACGCTTTCGATGTGAAAGCGTTACGAGCCTTCAGGGTGCTCCGGCCGCTGAGGCTCGTGTCTGGTGTACCTAGTAAGTACCTCCATCTATTTTTAAAGTTCCTTACATCAAAAAGGAAAAATGGAACCTTTATAGTATCACTCGCGTGTCTGACACAGCCAATTTGCTCCAAAAGTACTAGACTGATTGAGTTGAAATTTGTATCATAGTTAAGCAATGCTTATAAGGTAATGCAATTTTACTTGAAGAACTTCTAAAATCATTATTCAAACAGAATTTCTAAGGAAAAGCAAAATATAAATTCAACGTCTGGCGTAATTCCTCGATAGTGTCTCAAGACATAAGATGATTCCTTAGCAAGAAACGTGCTTATCCGGTTACTGTGATCTATGCGGGCCATTGTCTCGGACATAATAGCAGTGCCTTTGTCTCCTACATTAAAGACATCTTATCCTTTGTGTCCCTTATTAAGGACACCTTGCTGATACTGATAGTGGTTGGTACGGGATACTAAATGAGCCTGATTAAATTGAATATTGGAATACTTAACAGTTTCATAGTCTCTTCCGATCCCATAGATATAATAAATAATCGACATTATTGATAACTGTTGTTATTTCATGTTAGTAATATTTTGTCTCTTTAAAAGGCACTTTTCTATATTCCAGGTCTTCAGATCGTGTTAAACTCGATCCTGAAGGCGATGGTACCATTGCTCCACATCGCGCTGCTGGTCATCTTCGTCATCATCATTTATGCCATCATCGGGCTGGAGCTGTTCTCGGGGAAAATGCATAAGAGCTGCTATAATAAGTATACAGGTATGCTAGGTAGAAATGATTTCCAAACTAAATAACAATAACTTAAAAAAATTGGATTATAAGATCCTCCAGAACAGAACGCATTAATCGTAAATCCTTAAAGCCCAATCCAGAATATTTGCCTTATATAATTTAATGGCTAAATTACTACTGAATAAGCTATACTTTCTAACTATCAAGAAGTATTTTATGACTAGATATAATCAAATAATCATGTATAACTCGATCACAGGCAGCTTATAGAACCTATTTGGGTGTACCGCAACGATTTGTTTTGACATCGGATCACGAATAATTTTTCAGATGAGATCATGGATTCCCCGCATCCATGCGATGTGGATAACGGCTTCAACTGCTCGTTGCTGGGCGAGGAGATGGAGTGTCGTGAAGACTGGATCGGTCCCAACTTTGGAATCACCAATTTTGATAACTTTGGTCTTTCCATGCTCACGGTCTTCCAGTGTATCACGCTTGAGGGGTGGACTGATGTTATGTACAATGTAAGTTATCTGTCAGTCTTAAGTTTTTAGATAGATTAAACAATGTACATAACACAGCAGTAGCAGTGATTTACGTAATTCACATACTCACATACATAATATATACTGACTCATCTACACCCAGCCCAAACCCTTCCACTTATGGACCTGAAGTTTTCTTTATAATCTAGACATGGAATGAAGCTGGATTTAAAATTTTGAAATTAATTTTCGTAATATGATAACAGATTCAAGACGCAATGGGCAACAGTTGGGAATGGATATACTTCGTCTCCATGGTGATACTCGGGGCATTTTTCGTCATGAACCTCATTCTTGGTGTGTTATCCGGGTGTGTATCCTTTAATTTTCATAAAATTAATTGTTATTATAGTTATCCCTTTAAAAAATTTAAATCATAACTTATAATAGAATATTTTAGTTTATTCTATCGAATGTTTTAGAGAGTTCTCCAAAGAGCGAGAGAAGGCCAAAAACAGGGGTGACTTCCAGAAGTTAAGAGAGAAGCAGCAGTTAGAAGAAGATTTAAAAGGATATTTGGATTGGATCACGCAAGCCGAATACTTAGAGCCAATTGCAGACCAAAACGATACTGTTGATCAAAAGAGGATAGACTATGGAATGGGGACAGGAAATATGTTAGGTAAAATAGTATATCTATGTTTTTATATACTAGATTTAGGGCATAATAGTATAATAGTAAAAAATAGACAAGACAAAAATATCATTCTTTGAGATAAAGAACTGTTTTTTTTATTGGTATTTGTTTTGTATGCAATCATAATTACAGGCCAAACTGCAAGTGAGCATGATTCTACGGACCATTTGGGTATAGAGCCGGTGGAACAGAAAAAGTCAATAGGCAAGCTTTGGAAACAAGATTTTGATAAAGTAAGTTCAAAAATCTTAACTTCGTAATTACTACGTGTAATTGTGTAGCGTTTGATTAAAATTACCACGGCCTAAAAAGTAACTATTGATCTTAGCAGTGGACCTAAAATATACCTTGCGTCATACTAATAAAATAAAAGAAAAATTTAAATTCCTGCTAAGCTATGTAGGAAGTTCTTAAAATTTATAGATAATAATATACTAAAACTTTTAAACTTATTGCTGGTTTAAAAGTAATGCTTGAATTTCAGGTAAATCGCCGAATGAAACGCGCGTGCCGTCGCGCGGTTAAGTCACAAACGTTCTATTGGCTTATCATCGTACTTGTATTTCTAAACACAGTAGTTCTAGCAAGTGAGCATTATCAGTAAGTAAAAATACATTAATGTTATTATTTCAATTACAAAACTTTAATACAGAATCTTCACGTCTACTAATCCTAAGTTTGTTTATTTTTCTCTTTTCGTCTTCATGAAAAAAATTTAAAATAAATGTATTTGTGGCCATTTTCTGACTGCTATTACTCGCTTTATACTAGTTAACGTCAAATTCATTTTCAGACAACCACAATGGCTAGATCTGTTCCAGGAATACGGAAACGCATTCTTCGTAGCGCTGTTCACCCTTGAGATGTTAGTCAAGATGTACAGTTTAGGTTTACAGGTTTGTTATTATTGCTTTGATTATTTAATATTTAAAATAAAACAAACAAACAGATAGCCATAGGCCATCTAATGATGGTCTACCATCACCTATAACATCATTGTCATCATGGTATTATACCTCGCATCTCTTGCAGCCTATTGACGCTCCTAATAAAAATTACATTCTGTGACGATTCAATCTTCAACTTTACACGATAGAATGAATTGATTCATTGACCTTTGTATTGTTTCAGGGCTACTTCGTCTCATTATTCAATCGTTTTGACTGTTTCGTGGTGGTGGGCTCAATCAGTGAAATGGTCCTCACGAAGACAGAAATAATGCCACCGTTGGGAATTTCTGTGTTGCGTTGCGTCAGGCTGCTTAGGGTTTTTAAAGTCACCAAGTAAGTAAACTGCCCATAGCATAGTAATGTAAAAACTGCATACTGTAAAAAGCTGCATTTAATTTACGAAACATTACAAAATTTCATTAAATATCCTTAGCCATGGACAGCGAAAGATATTAAAATATGAAATGAAATACGCATGTATAAGAATAGAAGAAGTACACAGTCTAATGTGAATAAATTTTGAACGCCATTATCTGGTATAACCCAAATTTATATATTATTATTAGGAATTGCATAGGTATTAAGTATGTGCGTAAAATAATTGGAAATAATCATTTTAATTTTCTCATTTACACAGATATTGGCGATCACTCTCGAACCTGGTGGCGTCTCTACTCAACTCGATACAATCAATTGCTTCTCTACTGCTTCTGCTGTTCCTCTTCATTATGATCTTCGCACTTCTGGGCATGCAGGTGTTCGGTGGAAAATTCAACTATGACCCCGTGGAAGAAAAAGACAGGCATAACTTTGATTGCTTCTGGCAGGCGTTGTTAACGGTGTTTCAGGTACTTAGTCGCTAAAATTAGTAGAAAGATTAGGAATGATTCAATTGCTTTTGCAATTGCAATTCCTAATTTATTAATATATATTATCTCACACATTTTTTTACCTTTAACCTTAACTAAGAAGATTCATTTCTTTTTACAGTTGTTGTTTAGTTACCCTTTCTCTTCCGGCATCTACAATCTTATATTTCACAGCGATTCACTTCACGTTGCTCTTATTTATGCTTAGATCCTAACAGGCGAGGATTGGAACGCAGTCATGTATGAAGGAATCAAAGCATACGGCGGTGTCGGTTCTGTCGGCATTCTAGCCTGCATCTACTTCATTATACTCTTCATTTGCGGCAACTGTATCCTTTGCAGAGTTTTTAAAACTATCCATCGGACAAATTAATTGTTATTTATTCTGCTTTAAACTTATAACTTTTTGTTTATCGGATAACTTTGAAACGTAACAATTCCTTAACAATCTTGTGCATAGATATTTTGCTGAACGTGTTCTTGGCCATCGCTGTCGATAACTTGGCTGATGCAGAATCGCTAACAAACATCGAAAAGGAGGAAGGGGTATGAGCTTTAATTTATTTGTTTATGTTAACCGGTGTGATTTCAAATTAGATATGATTCTTGTATATTATAAATTATAATATCATGTTTTTTAATTTATGTACCTACGGTCCGCAACAAGAAGACATGACAATTTACTAGTGACTGCACCAGGTAGTCGATATTTTCGGAAGACAGCAAAATAAAAATAACGAATTGAATTAACTTATATTATTATCGATACATATCACCCCCTCGTCTCCTAATTGCCATCTCGACTTTCGCGGACTGTATAAAGATAGTTTGTTATAAAAAGGGCTTGAAAAATGCTAAACGTTAAGTAACGTTCTGCCTTTACCTCTACGAAGCAAGCAGGTGAAGAGAAAGAAGGCAGTGTGGTGATCGAGGGTGGTGCAGCAGATACAGACGATGAATATATTCTTCATGAAGACGATGCCTACACCACTGACAAGTATGTAGAATTATGAAAAAAATAACGACTTTTTAAACTTTTTAAAAGTAATATATTTAATATAGATCTGCATGCACCAGAAAAGCATTATTGACTTAATAAAATATTTAGTTGATTTTATGCTTTATAGCTCTGACAGAGAATACGAAGAAACAGGATCTGAAGGTCAAGACGGAGAAGGCGATATTGAAGAAGGAATGGGTGAAGAAAATGATGGAAGAATAGAGGAAGAGCAAGAGAGAGACGAAATGGATATGATGGAAAGCAATCAAAGGAACCACATTGGTAAGGGTTAAATATTTATATACTTTTATAGCTACCGTTCTATAACTATCTTTTGGTGTATTAGTATTTAAAAATATTAATTTAGTTAAGGGCAATAATGACAAAGATTTAGTATACAAATAAAGAAACTTAAAAGAAAATAGGTGATAAGAAAAATTATGCACTGTTTAGGGTTAATTAAATTTATTGGTAAGTATGAATTTACGAACGTACGTAAGAAAGTTTAAAAAATTTAAGAACGAAAGGTAATAAATTCGAAGTAACAATGCAGACATTGTAAAGTGAAAAGATTTAAACTTGACTATGTCATAGAATGAGTTGTACCTTAGAATCTTGAAGGATTAGAGGGCTAACCAAATGGCAATAGTGAATACAGAAATGGAGGAGGAACCGCGTCTGAAACGTAAGCCGACGACCTCGTCGGCGCGGCCGCGGAGGCTCTCCGAGGTCGATATCCGCGACTCTAAGAAACCCATCCCTGATGCCACCTCCTTCTTCATATTTAGCAAAACCAACAGGTTAGGGACCCGGCGGTGGTCGCTTGAAATGCTTAGATGTTACTTTCGTATCTTCGCCTTTTTTTTTGTCTCTGATGAGATGTTTTGAAGTACCAACTCAAAACTGTTTTCAATATCAACTGTGAGTTTGAATATTATAATATGTTTATACTTAGTTCTGTAGTTTACTTCAAAATCTTTGTTACGAAAATGAAAACATATCCAAAGTTATTATCAATACCTATATGTAAACTTTAAAATAATATTATGTATGTGACTTAATGATACATACAACAAATGTTAAAATCTATTTTTAAAATCATCAGAGATAAATAAAATTATTTTTCAAGTATTTTGCCTTTTGTCTTTCTAAATTCTAATAACTTCAGCTGTTATTCTTATGTTATTTTATTAATATTATTTTTTATTCTTACACATACTTTGCTACTTTCACTATATTTATTTTTGCAATTCATATTATATTGTTCACGAATAATAAACATTTAGCCTCAAACATTAGGTAATATTTTCCTGCCCTCGGCATGTCTAGGACTTTGGAAGTATGAATAGAAACTAAGTAGGATATTAAATAAGGTAAATTGAAATAGTGCTTGATTATATTGAATCAAAGGACTTTCGCACTGTTTTTACTCACAAAGATGGCGGCCAGGAGGAGGAGGGGACGCTAGTAACGGCTAGGCCCCGGCGGGTCTCAGAACTGAATATGCCCAATCAGACGCCACCAATACCGAACGCTAGTAGTTTCTTCATATTCTCTCCAACTAACAGGTGACTGGTGTTGCCGCAGATTTGGTACCCGTGTCTCATTGTGCAAACAATTGGCTCTGTGTTGTCTCCGGCCTTGCTGATTGATTTATCTGTTCCATACATCTCTCCAATGTGATTGTCTTCACTGTTGATACCAAAATCATCTTCATTTATATGTACTTGTTGCGTAAATGCACGTGTGTTGTTCCCTAAATTGTTTAAAGTTATTTCGATATCAAAATTTATTGCAATGAGATAACAGGGTACCTACCTTCACGCTATTTCCAATGTTAGTGGTCAGGATTATTTGTAGAGCCATTAGGGTGGTTTTCCCTTGTTTTATAGCATGATTTATTACGAAAAAATGAACTATTGTTTTCATTTCATCAGTATAGATGCCGTGTCGTAGCTATAGGAAACATTTTGATTCCCTTTTCAATAATGTTGATTTATTTTGGAGGTTATATTAAAATTTTTAAAAGCATGCATTTATCATTTTGACTTTTAGTGCTGTTTTTAAAAGCATGTGTTTTACTATAGGCAATTTTATAACTGTGTCGGTATTTTCAGTTGTACCTACCTATAACTATTATAATTATGTTAAGTTTTTGCATGTTGTTGTACTTAACTGTGTATTTGGTGTTTTATATAATATTTACTAAACAGATTAATACAAACTGGTAAGTCAAACAGGTTCATAATTTTTGTTTTTGTATAAATTTGGTTTTGTCCAGTAAAAATCCTTGCTATGGATATCACCAACAATTTGGCCAAATTTGTAATTTGTAAATATTGTTAGGAGCACACTGAAAAAGTTATCATCACAGACACGCTGCAAACCAACATGATATTACACTCAATGATTATGAATAAATTTCTACAAAACGTCCAGTATACTACACAAGTTCTTTGTTGCTGCTTTTGTTGTCGACAACTAAGTATATTTGTAATGTCTTCCAACAATAATAAATGTTGCCAGGTTTCGAGTGTTCTGCTACAAGATGTCAGCATCATCGACGTTTGGAAACATTATCCTGGCGTGTATTATGCTCTCGTCTGCCATGTTAGCAGCAGAGGATCCCCTCGACGCCGCTCAGAAGGGGTTTAGAAATTGGGTTCGTATTTTTAGATTGCCACATACTAACTATAATATTTGACTTTAAATAAAGACGATCAATAAATTACTTTTTTATTATAAGACACTGCTACTAAAGAAATTTCAATTTTTTTAAATTTAAACCATTTTAGTTAAAATTAAAGCTAAAAAAACTCAATTTTACTGTTCAAGCTTTTAAAAGCCTATTCTATTCAAAAATTGTCTTTTTACCTATATAAAAAAGAAAATATTTTCTGATTATGTGCTGATTTTTATCGACTTCAAAGAGGAGAAGGTTCTATATTCGCCTGTTGTATTTTGTAGTTATTGAGTCAATTCGACGTGTTCTTCACTGGCATCTTCACATTGGAGCTGTTCCTGAAGCTGGTAACATACGGCCTCGTGCTTCACGAAGGAGCGTTTTTACGTTCTGCGTTTAACGTGCTCGACATGCTTGTTGTCTGCGTTTCGCTCATCTCTATGAGTTTTAAGTAAGTCATCATTTCCATCATTACCATCGATCGATCGATCATTATTAATATTATCATCGATCTCAACATTGCGTGTTCTTTTCCTAGTTTCATGAGTTGTATTTATTTTACTTTTGCTTCTTTGTTATCTAAGAGATTATAATTTAATTTAACGCGCTACATTAGCAATGCATCGATTACAATTTCAATATTAGGTTCAGTAGTTTAATTTTTGCTTACATTTAATATCTGATATTTTCTCGGCTTTCCTTTCCAGGTCTGGAAGTATATCTGTAGTGAAAATATTGCGAGTGTTCAGGGTGCTGAGGCCTCTTAGGGCCATTAACAGGGCTAAAGGCCTTAAGGTCAGTATTATCATTATCATTTTATTATATTTGCACTAACTTTTTGGTAGCTCTTAAGTACATGAAAATTCAAGAAAATAATATAAATTGCCTTGTGTCTTAAAGTTAAAACAGTATCTCATCAGATTTTTCCCTGATTATAGCACGTTGTTCAATGTGTGATCGTTGCAATCAAAACGATCGGCAACATATTATTGGTAACATCGTTACTACAGTTCATGTTCGCGGTCATGGGAGTGCAAATGTTCAAGGTAGGGGGCAACTTCATCAGCTATATCAGGCACCTTATTAGTCCAAACTTGATCTTTAAGATCGCGTGTGCCAACACCTTTTGGAGTGAAAGCACAAAATATATTTCAACATCCACTATGAATACTTCTGTTGTTACAACTTAAGATTACACCTTTGGGTATTTGTTTTTACGAATTTCCTTTTTTTATCTATTTTCTTCTTGTTAAATCACTTTACTCATTTCTCATGATTTGGTTAAGATTTCTATTTATTAGTATAGCTTAATAAAATAGTCCAATGGAAGAAGGTTCAACAGCTTTATGTTTTTTGTTTAAAGCTTCTCCTAATTTTTGCGGTACTTCTATATGAATTTAGCTTTCAACATTCCATACAAAATTCTATGTGCCAAAAATATGTATCATTTTTGCTTTCATTTTTATTATTTTTTGTTATCTTTTACTACTATCTCCTTAGAACGGGATTTCTTTTTTACACACAAAGTTTAGTTGCGTAGTTGTGAAAGAGACCGAATTTCTATTATTAGGTTCAGCACGTCCCCGTGTTAGTAGACTTAGTAACCATTAACCGTTTAGTATTTGGTTTCTCATTACTTCTGTGTTCTCAAGTTCATCGCGCATGTCTACCATTGGACCCAAAGGTGTATTATTTACACGAACTGAACCATTTAGACGACTAATAAACCCTGTGTTAGAACATAACCGATCCCCCTACCTTGGCGTTTTTAAGTCTACCCCCGAAGCTCTAACATAAACATAATGTAGATTACGTTCACGGTTAGTCTAATACCCTCATGGTGATTTCCGTTGTAATAAAAATTGTTTGCTTTCCCTCTATGTCCTGATGCTGCGATTACTGGACACTTGTCGCCTGTCCTTGCCCCGGTAACGTATGCCCACGACTAACGCACGACCTTCTCCTTTTGTAGTATGTCGTGAAATGTGTGATAGTAGCGATTAAGACAATAGGAAATATAATGCTAGTTACGTATTTATTACAATTTATGTTTGCTGTCGTCGGTGTACAGTTATTTAAGGTGAGATTTGATTGCTGAGTCGTCGTTTAGTCGATTTTTTGTACGTTTAGCTTCAGTTACAGCGAAGTTAAGTAGATTTTAAACTTGAGCAACTAAATAGAGCTGCATGTAGTTGTTTATTTTTACCGTTAATATTCTATTCAGAAATTTTTCTGAATTTAAATTAATTACAAACAAATAATTTAGTTTTAGCTTCAGCTTAAGTTTACAAATGGTGTCAAAAGTATTATTTTAGTGTTGTTAAGCTTATAATAGCAACTTATGCTTTTAAGTCATGAGAAATGAGATTTTATGGAAGTTAGCAAATTATTGAATGTTAATTGTGAAGTAAATAATATTTGGAATTGCAGTTGTAGTAAATGCATGCATGTTTCTTCAATATGTTGGTTTCGTAAATAATATACCAGAGTTTGTTTCAGGGTAAATTTTTTAAATGTAACGATATTTCGAAAATGACAAAAGACGAATGTCAGTGAGTAACTTTATTACTTTTACCTAAAAATATTTTAATAATAATCAGTTCACTTGTGAAATTTTGGACTCCTATAATATGCAATTAAAGAAATGCAAAGAATTATAGCAATATTTTGTGTTTTTTAGGGGGACATATTTAGTGTTTGAGAACCGTAACTATGCGGTCAGAGATAGAGAATGGAGAAGAAATGATTTCCACTTTGACAATGTGATGAAGGGAATGCTCACTCTCTTCACTGTGTCTACGTTTGAAGGGTGGCCAGGGTAGGTGTAGTACGATTACCGATCATTAATTCGCCTGCCTTTATCCCATTAATTGGGGTCGGTCCAGTACGATTTCTTTTTTTACCTTCTTTTTATTTATTTAATCAGTACAATTATAAAAATATACATCATCTGCCAAACTGTGATGCAGTCCTCGTGGACAGGTGTTCCATTAATATTGTACTTCAATGGTTATTATTATTTGATATTTATATTACCCTGTGGACCTAATATAAGTATATTATGATCAGGTCCACACTCACACTTTTCTCACACATAGCTATCTTTTTTCACACATCTTCTTTTCGGTCTTCCTCTGCCCTTATATCCCTCCACATTCAGATCCAACACTCTTCTTGTAATAATAATACTAGGAATATTAAAAACATAATAATAAATAAGAATATTCCCTTATTTCTCAAGAATTATAATCGACTTATCTTCATTGATAAATTGATTTCTTAGATTTTCTTCATTCTTAACAATATAATTAATGATTGCAGGTTACTGTACGTGTCTATAGATTCTAATGCTGAGGATCGTGGTCCCATAACTAACTTCCGTCCAATTGTTGCAGCCTACTATATTATTTATATTATTATAATTGCCTTCTTTATGGTAAGAGACTTAAACTTTAAAATGTTACTCTATAATTTGATATGAAACTCAATAAAAAAAAAACATTGAAAATTGAAAAAAGTTTGAAAAACAACAAAATTGAAAAACAATTTGTTTGAAAAGTGCTGATAGATCATTTGGTGTTAAAATACAAATAATGTTTTAGGTTAATATATTCGTCGGTTTCGTCATAGTGACATTTCAAAATGAGGGCGAGCAGGAGTACAAAAACTGTGAACTAGACAAGAACCAAAGGAATTGCATTGAGTTCGCTTTAAAAGCGAAACCTATCAGAAGGTAATTATTTGTGACATAACAATAATAACATGCTAAGATTTTACAAATTAAATATGTTGTATTCAAAATTCACCCACATTTACGATGCATAGTTCTAAGTACTTAGCTACTATAAACTATATAAAGATACCTATTACTGATCTAATCGATCTACTGACCTATATGAAAATCACTATATTCATAGTATACTAAGACATGTTAACGTAATAGTGATGTGATAAAGCAAAACTGTAATTTACAAATCAGGTACATCCCCAAACACCGCATCCAGTACAAAGTGTGGTGGTTCGTGACCTCGCAACCCTTCGAGTACGCGATCTTCGTACTGATCATGATCAACACCATCACCCTCGCCATGAAGTACCACAACCAGCCGCTAGAGTACAGCAAGGCGTTGGACATGCTCAATATGATATTCACTGCTGTTTTTGCGCTTGAGTTCATTTTCAAGCTCGCTGCGTTTAGGTTTAAGGTGAATTACATTTATCTACTTTGTTTCGAGTATTAATCTTTTGAATCGGCTACATTTCGTTCAGGTTTCATAAAGTGAGCCCGTCATTGTACGATAGTACGTACCTACATCTTTTAAAGCAAAACGAAATCACACGTTTGGTGATTTATTTCTTCCTCTTTCAGCTACTGTTTAAATTATCAGTAACTAAACAGCCTATATTAGTAAACTAATTAAGAGTTAAAAATATATTACATATTCGATAACACAATTTATTAACGAAATATCAATGCTTCTTTGTAATTATATCAGTATCAAGTTTCTCATATTTATTGTGTTTTTCCGATTGCTTTAGAACTATTTCGGGGACGCGTGGAATACTTTTGACTTCATCATCGTCCTGGGCAGCATCATCGACATCGTCTTTTCACAAGTGAACGAATTGAAGAATCAGGTATCCCATTAGATGACACAAAGACATACACTTGTAAAGCATCACAGCTACTGTAGACGATCACTTTCACTTGTCTAGTATAGTCTAGTTTTGAAATACCCAGTTTTATTTCACGAAGTCATGAGAATAATGGATTTTCTTGTGATACAATGGATATATAGATATGACACAGTTGTTTATTAATCACATTACGTGATGTCCACATATCCATTTTATACACAGAAGATCTGATAAGTAACTTAAATTAAGTTTTATGTCTTTGGTGAAAAGGCAACTTGTCTTTATTGCCAAAGTTATAAAAAAATATAATGATAATTTAAATTATAGAATAGCGTTCGTGGATAAATCTGGCTATTTCTATTCAGACTATAAAGTTACTGTCCCACGCATGGACGTCATAGATGTTGTAATAACAGCCAACGCTAAAGCAATCTCACATCTCAATGGTATCTTAGCTAACACTCCAATTTAAGCGAAACTATTTATTGCAGGGAAGTGGGTTGCCGAGGGCGCATGTCGTCAAGGTAAGAGCACGCTTAAACGCTCAGTACATAGTTTGTAAATGTTGTTTGTAAAATGCCGCCATGTTTGTGAAACATAAATGTTTCAGTGAACTATCAAAAAATTAGTATAAGATACAAGCAACCGGGGAAAACCTAGTGCATACTGCTCAAATGCGGATTCGTGGAGATTTTTTATATAAAACTACATAAATAGTAGGTATATTAGGTACAACAAAAACACGTTTTAAGAACAAAGGCTTTAGATGTTGTTAGAACAAGCAAACAAATCTTTAACAAGCTTTCGATGTTGTTGAAGATAACAAAAGAAGGGGCAGTAACCTTGATGTAGTTAAACGAGTAATATTGTAAAGAATAAGTCAATAAGTATAACTAAGAAGATATTTACCACATAATGTACGTACAAGCACATATAGCACCGAAGATCCACATTAGAAAGCGTAGATTTACAGCACTTGTTCTTACTATAGATAACATTTACAAGCCATCAAAATTCGTGCAAATAGACAGGTGACAAATGAAAAGACAATATTTGTCTTAATAAATTTGAATATAATAAGTACATGCTCATAAAACAGCTTATAACAACAAAATTTAGTCTGTAGCTCTGATAAATTGAGGTAAGTATAAGAAAGTTTCATCACAACTAACTTATTTTATAATGCTACACCAAAGTCGCCAAAATTTCAGTTTTTGACGACAAACACTAAACCAGATCATCGGACGTAAATACCTATTACTGTAAGAACAATTAAATAGCACAGAGTATTTTATTCCAGATTGTAATATTCATCACTGAAATTTTAAGTCACTGATCCGATACATAAATAAAATGTTATGCCTTCTAATTTTATACGTAATACAAAACAGGAGAGTTCGATCCCTTCTATAAACTTCTTCCGGCTGTTCCGAGTAATGAGACTGGTGAAGCTACTATCGAGAGGAGAGGGAATTCGGACTCTGCTGTGGACGTTCATCAAATCCTTACAGGCGCTGCCCTACGTCGCCCTGCTGATTCTCCGGCTCTTCTTCATCTATGCAGTCGTTGGAATGCAGGTGATTATCAAAATTTATAAATAGAATTATATACCTTTATTAATTTATTTTATTTATTTATTTACCTTTATTAATTCGCTTGGAAACAAAATCATACCTATCTAGGATGAAATAGATACGAACGAAAT
>DWQL01000086.1:0-22119 GCA_018231265.1 Noctuana haematospila | reverse complement strand
AATGTACGTACCCAATTTACAATAGCAATTTTTCGTTTTTCACATGCCTATTTCGTTTTCCTTAGATTGACCAGAGATTAAATTAAATTAAGATATAACCTATAAAAACTCGATTACCCACAACAATCCCTGAAAGTTTTATGAAAACCCGTTGGTTTTAAAGCCTACCTATACGGGAAGCAGGCAGACATAAATTCCAAAACCATCAGATTATATCTCGGGGATTACGTCTCATTAATAACATATTCTGACTAATTATTGACTTTAATTAATTGGTATCAAAGACAGACACTCCAATTTTATTCATTGGTAAGATGATCACAATATTTAAAAAAATCTTTCGTTGTTTCAGGACAAATTGCTCAATAAACTGGAAGAAAATGAGCCTGAACTAGCAACTTCACCGGAAGAAGAAGTAAGTTTTCTATTTCAATTAACATACTTATATTTTTTTTCGTTTTTTATTTGCCATTGTCATAATATTATTATAAAAATCATTTAAATAATGAACGATAAAAATTTGTAAATAACGACGATTAAAAAAGCAATGTTATGTCACAACAAAAGGTTATTGACTCTGTAGAAAACTTTGCACGCGGGGATAATGACAAAAGTTTACTTCCGCCAACAAATCACTTCCATTTTTGTTGAACTTGACCTTTCGTGACTTCTGACTTATTTTTATCATAAGCCCAATTCAGTTGCTATTATTACACCTTATATTTAAGAACTTCCCAACCTGCATTTGTGTTCCGTCGCCAACACAATTTTTTTATAAGTATAAATTAATTATCATTTGCTCTTCGTTATTGAAATCTGCAAATTATTATTTATTTTTCTTTCAACTTCGTCAAGTAGACTTGTAGATTTGAATCTCCTTCTCGATTTAGCACATCTTTGCAGACTCTTCTCTTATATATCTACTACTTACATCTTAACAAAAGCGAATATGAGGTTTTTATCAGGAAGTCTTTGAAAAAATAAATTGGTACTTAGGTACCTACAAAGATTACTGTATTAAAGTAGTACATAGTTACCTATGTCGATAGGAACTTTCCTTACCGTAAATATTATCATAAACATAATGTAAATGAAGTTCATCACAGTAGAAGAAGTAATTAGACACGTTTACTAAAAGTTTTGCAGATTCAGCTGGAGAACAGCCAGAAGGTGCCTTAGCTCGGATTGGGTTCAGACAGATAACAAATAACTTGAGTTTCATAACTCGTGTATTTTGCCAAAAATATATGGCCGTTTCTGACATATACTAACTTTGTACTTTAAAGTACTTTGTACTTGAAAGCTTTAAATTGAAGCTGTTCTAGGCTACTTCACATTAGTCAATGTAAAGAAATAAAATTAAATCTTCATATTATGTACATAAGTAAACACTTCCTTCTGATACCGTTAGTCTTAATATTACCGTTACATTTTTCTCAAACCCAAATCAAATTAACCCGGAAAATACACAAACAAGGGACTTATAAATCCCCGGAAACCTCACTGATTGCCGTCGCTATTGAGCATGGTTTGTAAGCATAGGTAGATCTCCTAGCCTAGATATCTATCTATCTAGAGGTCTATCTAGACCTCCTTGCATTTTTTATGCCATAATTTAATACGTATCTTTAAGTATACGTATTTTTTCTTGTTTTCAGTGTGTAATATGTGTGAATGCGAAGGCGACGATGCAAACGTCCCCGTGTGGACATCGCGTTGTCTGTCGCCGGTGCTTTGTAAAGACCATCCAGATGGCTGTCAGTCAGCGCCTGCTGCCTCTGCGCTGCGTCATATGTCGCGCCAAGATCTTGCGATTACGACAGGCTCCACGCCTGGTAACCAGCAAAAGTTGGCAGGTAAGAGATCATAAGGTAATAATTAAGTTACTATAATTATTGTGAGTGTCGCGAAGTATATGCGGGAGCGTGGAAGTCTAAGGATTAAGCAATAAATGACGGTCAGTAGAAAGTGACGAATATCATTATTGATTTTACGGGACTTTCGGAGGGAAGATCCAGCTATGTTGGTTATTGTAATTAGATAACAGGTGTCAAATCTAATTAGAGAGGCCTTGTGTGCGATTTTAAAACGGGATGGACACTACCTCTACCAACCTGCATTGGATGGCTCTAAGAGCGGAGGCTCCACGCCTTCCCTGCCTTTGAGGAATAAACCGTCACAGGTCAAGATGTCATAGAAAGTTCATTTCTCTTAGTAAAAATGACTCCCTCTTTTATTAGCTACAAATTTTTCAATGCAGGTAACGAGCAGCAGCAGCCGATCTTGGGGCGTGCCGGGATCGGTGTCATCCTACTCGGTGGGCGCCAGATCTGTACCAGCCTCCGCTTCGCTCTACTCCGTTACAAGTGGCGAATCATCTTTATCTGGTGAGACGTTTGACTAACATGATAACAGTAACAGAAGTAGCATACCTAAAGGTATAACAAAGGGAACTTACAGGCCTCTTACATACTTAGAAAATAAGCACTGAATTCGTCGCCTAAATTTTATTTTTGTGCTCCAGCATCCACACCTGCCCAACATCTTGACACAAGATTTGCGGCGAGAAGGCGGTTGTGGGTACCTCCCCGGGTGAACCATACAATTTCCACCACCTACAAAATACTACCACAAACAGAAGTAGTTACTGCAATTGTCGAATCAAACTGCGAATAGCCTAACATAATTTTTTTGCCAGGATTATCTTCCGTGTCATCGAACAGCGGTGACACCGTCAGCAACAACACTTGTTCCACGAAGTTGTGCGGTGGTGCAAACTGTGGTGGAGCTTGCCTTGGGGCCGTTCCTCGAGTGCCGACGAACTCCGCACCGCCGCGGCCGAGACAGCCTGCGTCCACCACGCTTAGGCGTTCACAACATCATAGCATGAAGGTAATTTATTCAGCACTAACTTCTAGTACGATTTCGTTTGCCATTTTAGGAATAAAATACGCAACAAGAATACTATTTATATTATTTAAAATCTTGATTCGAGATATTTTCCTTTAATTTCAGGCACGCCTTCAAGATTATCAAATGCACAGCTACACGGGAGGGCCAGCTGGTGGGGAGCCATCTGGCAGATTGCCGCCTATAAGGGAGTTTCAGAGAGAATTCCGCGAAGGCAGAAGAGAGAGCGCCGTATCCGCTTCCGCGTCTACTAGAATACGGTAAATAAATATCCTTTAGGTACCTACTGGAATAAAATGTTAACTACTTACCTTAACTTGTAAAATAAACTATTGAAAATTATGTAATCTATTATGGATAATTATCGCATTATTTATTACATTATGTACATAGTATTAATAACTTATATTAGGTACTTACTCATCTTTTTT
The DNA here is from genome assembly GCA_018231265.1 of Noctuana haematospila. Lineage (NCBI taxonomy): Eukaryota > Metazoa > Arthropoda > Insecta > Lepidoptera > Hesperiidae > Noctuana > Noctuana haematospila. Next base: position 18,778 of record DWQL01000086.1, on the reverse strand, counting down.
AATTTTGTAATTTCAGATGTGCACAAAAAATAGTAACACAGCTAGAAACCTCACCACAAAAAAATAAACAACATTTCTTCCGACCTCTGAAAGCCACAAATAAAGATGACCCACCGAAATCCAGAGATTCAAGTAAAGAGACTGAAGAAAGAAAAAAAGAAAACCCCAAATCAAAACCAAAAAAGGAAGAAAAGAAAAAAAAGGAGACAGAAGATAACGCTAAACAGGGAGAGAAGGGCAAAAAAGATGAAACCACAGAAAACAAAAAGAACGAAATAGCAGAAAAAAAGAAAGAAGAGAAATTAAGATTAAAAGCAGAAAAGGAGGCAAAGAAAGAAGCTAAGCTGCAAGCCAAAGAAGAAGAAAGACAAGCTAAACTTCAGGCAAAGGAGGAAGAAAGGCAAGCGAAACTGTTAGCAAAAGAGGAAAAGAAGAAAGCAAAGAAAGAGGCGAAATTAGCGGCACAAGCAGAAAAAGAGAAGAATAAATAGAAATTGAAGTTTAACGTTTTACGCTGTAGAAAATCGTAGCCGTCTTTAGATAGTAGAATGAAAATGTTATTGATGAGGAACGTAAAAACCATTTTAATAGACCATAATACAATTATTATTAACAAATCTACATAGGGCCCTAAATATTATTAAAGTAATAGTATACCTACTCAACTAAAGTTAGTGTCTAGATTATTTTAAAATATACTTCAAACATTTTATCCATCTACAAAGAATAGGTTTTTGTTACTAAAATAATAGCTAAACAACTTCTTCAAAATTTGTTATTTATATTAGGAAAGTTGTATACATAACTAATAGTTTTAAAAACAAAAAATATTACGAAAAGCAATCAAAATACAATAGTTGTTGGATCATAGTTTGAAATTTTACAAACTGCGAAGACTGAATGAACGAGATAATGAAATCATATCGTTTTGTAATTTAACTTCTGTAACATGTAGTTAAGAGCTTTGTGCATTTCTGCACCGCCAAATTCCTTATTTCATATTTGTATTTCAGTTTCCGTACTTACTTTATTAGTTGTAGTTTCTTTTAGCGAAATGATAGATCTAAGATCAATAACCTTCCTAGCATATTAAAATTTTTGTTTACTTACTCTTGTCCTAGTATTTTCACTCTTAAGTAAATGTGCTTCTTCTTATATTGCTACAAAAGCTAGTTTATTTAACGTCCGATACATACTTATTGACGATCTAATCTTTCTTATTAATAAAGTAAACCTGTACACCAATATTTCGTCTTACTGTCATTAATAAAATCCCATGAATCAATCTCATGAAACAATTGTACGTCTTAATATAGGTTCATATCAGAATGCATTTAGTGACTAACTTAGATAAGTGTTGACATTAATTTTATAAGGTTTCCATGTCGGAATTTATTGTCAATCGTTAGAAATTTCCTGTAAAATTAATTAATAAATAACAATGTTACCATACTAGTTGTTTTTATCGTAGTGCCCTATAACACAAATCGATTTTTTTTACTATTTATTTACCTATGCCTCGGACAGCATCTAAATCGCAAATATCAGAATAGGAAATGAAAAATAAATATTAGTTTACGTAAGGAATAGCCTAGAAGGGTCCAGGAGGATTATTATCCAGGTTTTTACTATTTCAATGTATAGGTAAACAACATTAGGAAAAAAACTGAAAATTTGGAATAAAAAAACAACAAATTAGTATTGTACCATTTATTTGCTCAGAAAATCTGTACTATTTGTTGTCAGCAGACCATTTTCATAGCAAAAAAATATATATAAGTAAGCAACAAAAGCTTTGTTTATCTACAGGAAAATTATTTAACAATTCACTTGATTACTAAATACACTAAAACTCCTAAAACTGATAAAATAAAGCAACTTAATCTTTAAGGTCGTCGCCCATCCTATCAACAATTTCATCTCCAGTTTGCTTGTTGATTCTCAAGTACTTGTTAACCAAGGGTCTGTAGTAGTAAGCCTGGTAATCTGAACGCTCACCCATCTTTGTCACTATTTGCTTCTCCAGTTGACGAAGCTTGATTTTCTGTTGCTCCTCATCGATGAAGTGCATAAATTTTTCATATTCCTAAAACAATTGAAAGAAATGGTAAATAACACTCACTCACAGCCCCCCACACAGATTCCTTGGGTTGTGGGTGCCATGGACACATAAAAAGACAACTTACACAAACACCCAGACCAAAAACAGAAATTTAAGAAATTTTTGCTCCATCAGGGATCAAACCCTAAACCCTTGGAATGGTGGACTTGTGTGATGACCACTACACCATGTGGGTCGTCAAATAATAAATAATTTAATAGTTAATAGTATATATAATAGAATTAATGGTACTAGCAAAGACTAAAAAGGTCCTTAACAGCCCCCGTGGGGGAAGTTATTGGCATATGATACATTATAAAATTCAGAATAAATGAAAACAAGGTTAAATATGCCAAGTTGTATAAGTCCTTTTTAAAGTAAACGAAAAAGTGACTATGTGTCTCTGTTTACCACTAGAACTTTGACAAGGATACAGCAGGCATTAATTGTAATGAAGCATCTTGCATACTTTGGTCTAGTTCTGACACTCATATCCATGAGAAAACTTTTTAAGTCTTAAATTTTGAAGTTGGTCTTCGTTGGCTTTCGTTACACAAGTTATAATTATTTAAATAAACAATATCTAACCTGCTGTGGGCTGTTGTGAATGTATCTAGAGATAAATCTGGTAATGGGATGACGGTGGTACTCCCAGTGTTTTGGTTCGTAGCCCTCGGGAATTGGAGTCAGCTGAGCAGGGCCAATGAACACGTTGGTATAGAATATTATCAGCCCAACTGGAATAAAGCCTACCATCAGGTAATAGTGTAACATATCCTTGAATTTGTGCCATTGCCATCTGAAACGAAAAGAAATAAATAATGCATCAAACGGTTAACATAAATTCGGATATAATATTTTGCACAACGAATATTGTTATTGTGTTATTGTAATAACAATAAAATTACGTATACATACGTTCATATTGTCTTACTTTTTAATTACGTATTTAATATTGATAACAAAAAAGTTATTTATAGTCAATTTCTATTTGTGGCTTGCGTTAATTCTAGAAGTTAATGCATTAAGTTGTACTTAATGCAAAATATTGATCTTTCAGTTCATGTACACTTGAACAAGACTTATAAAAGACCGTTAAAAAGGGAAACTATATAAATGTTTTAGAGATTGAGAATTATATATGGGTATTCATTTTCTAGGTCTTAGTGTATTCCGATGCCCTAACTGCGGTAATTTACACACAAATAAGTTTGGTTAGACCAATTGGTTAGATAATCACTAATCTGTCACTGTACCTTGAGGGCTGCATTGCCATCGTTTTGTGGCCATGAGCTCCGTTGAGGATGTTACTGGTAGAAAATTTAACATTTTGAGCTAAGAATGGTGTTTTGGTGTTACTTTTTAGCAAATTTACGCCGAAAGTACGGCCTAAGGCACTCCAAGACACCATTTTTCTATTTTTAATGATAGTGATATGACAGTGACACTGACATAACACTAGTGACAGCCATGACAGCAAATTAGCAAACTAACCTGTATGTAGACCACATAACTTTGTTCTCTATGACTATGATTGTAGAGCCTACCTCGCATTGTTATCTTATTTACCTACCAAATGAATAAATAAATGAAGGTCATTAATTATAATATGCTATTTATTATGTACCTAATACATAAAACACTTTTGTAGATTTAGTGTACATCTGTGTATTTTTTTTGACAAGAATAGACTCCCAAAACTGCAGAACGTATTTTGATGAAGTTTTCAGTTCTAAGAACTATGCATTGATCATAATATCATAAACAGTAGCCGTTCTGGGTGTATCCGGGTTCGATCCACGGAGGGACCTAATAGGTGCCTTTAGTGTATTTATTTCATAATATAGGATAAATTAAAACTTTTTGTAGTTATTGTACACTTAAACATTATTAATATCTTACTTTGAATTACGTATTCCCGTCTGTAACGTACCTAGGTGCAGTATTTAAAAATAACTTATTTTTTTCATGTAAATTGTCTTAATTCGTAAACTGTTTATTATAAGTCAAGTTTATTATAAAAAGGCACCTGTTGCCGCTGTTGTACTGTAACAAAACTAAAATAATTGCGCTAAAGTATTGATTTTTCGACTGAGCATGCTCCGGGGCGTTAGTGGACTGATAAGCTGTACGACACCCACTCACTCCCTTTTAGTGATACGCAGTAAAACTCCATTCACGCCAAAATAAGCACTTTTTTATAGAACCCTTTACCATAATGATTAATACCGGTGTGGTGTTTATGTAAACGGTTGCACAAAATGTTCTTTTTCCGCGGTTGATATGGAAGAACTTCTGCAGGATATTTTCAAGGAAGCTACTGGACCGAAGCTCACAAATCTTAAAAAATCATGTCAGGATGCTTTAGGTAAGTGTTTCTGATACTTTTCTGTGACTGACTAATTTCAGCTGATATTCAAATTACAACTCGATTGCTTCAAGATGCAACGTAACAAATGCCAAACAATTGCATCCATTTTGAATTTGCCATTTTAATTAAGATTATCGATTTTATTTCTGTGACTGAATTTATAAATTAAAAACAAGATAATCTATTTACCTAGGCAATAAAGTAGAGGTTCATAATTTGCGGTTGAGCACCTAATAGGTACCACAGATTAAGTAAAAGGTAGTTACGAGTTACTTACTATGCTAAGTTACTTTAGTTTTTCTATATATACTATATATATTTTTATGAATGGAACCAATTTTTTTAATTTATTTTATTTCCTTTTAATTATCACTGTTCATTGAATAAAAAAAATGAATAGGTATCACGAGGACTATTTCGAAATTGCATAAATACTTGCTTGTATTAATACTTGCTGTTGCTGTCCTGCTTATGCTACTTAGATCTATACTGTTACAACTTATGCCCATATTATTAAACTAAACATAAATTAATATTGATATCCATCTTGAGTGAGACCGTATCGTACCTAACAGTTAAAAATGCGCACTCATCAGAAATTCTAATCTTAAATTAAAATTACTGCAATAAATTTTGTTAGTGTAATTAATGTGAATCGCATCAAATTCATTTAATTAATAGGATGTCCAAATTCCTATTTAATGCTGTTGCAAACTATTATCTAATCTGTGGCTGGTGTTACAGAAGTTCTGTGTCTACAAGAAAGCCACCCTCGGCGGCCAGCGCACGAATTGCGGCGCGTGTGCTTGCTGCCCTTGCAAACCGCGCTCGAGACCAAGCGGCCCAAGCTAGTCGCCTACGCCCTCCAGGGGTTTCATGTAAGTGTTATAATGAACCATGTCCAGACGGATGACGTAGCAGGAAACTCTTTAGTTCTTTGGGGAAAAGAAACTATAAAGGGTAGGGTATCCAGAGAAAGTTGTGAATCAAATTTTTCACTTTAAAAAAAACATATACACGAACACATATATTGAACACTCCTCCTTTTTTGAAATCGGTAAAAAACCAGTGGCGGACCCATGAAAACATTATAATTATGTACCTACTATATTATTATGAATTATTAGCTTATTGACTTATGTGCGCAGTAATTTTCAAAAACAAAAGGGTAACGTAACGTATTTAAATCTTTATCTTAAAAGTACTGTAAGTTTCTATTTAGTAGCCCTGCTCTTTGTATAGTCGGTTGTTTATATAGTTCCTGCTCAGGATGTCTTAAAATTCCAGAAAATCCTTCGCGACGACAGATTCCACAGAGGTATTGAGCCGGAGGACGATTCGCTATGGATGCCTTCTCAGCTGCTGTGCGCCACCACCTCCGTCATGTATCATCTTCCGGACACTCAGGTAATGTGCCTTTTTTTCTATATTTTCTAGTTTTAAAAGCTTTCAAACGTAAGTTCAGTAGGTATACCTATCAAATTTTATTTTATGAATTCAAATTTAAATTTAATTTTTTTTATTCAATATAAGGTACACGTATACACTGGATGAACGTCAAATAATACGGTACATCGGCTTTAGATTTTCAGCCGAGAGAAAAAAGCCGACGGAAAAAAACTCTCGGCACTCCTTTAAAATCAAGTGTATAAAATAAGCTGTTTAATTTTAATATACTTTTTTTTATAACTCTTGTCTTACTGATACAGATAATGTTTTTATTCACATGTGACGCCATGACATAAAAGAGAGTTTCAGTGTGAATTTTTAACTGTTCTCAGAAGTAGCAACGCATCCATCTAGTCTGAGTTTGAATATGGATAGAAATTTACAGACCGCGTGATAATATCTTTTTTAGAATTAAGCTAATTGCATGAACTTGTTAGATCAATCTGTTATAAATAAATCGTTACCAGGTACAAATATTTCGCATGTACCTGTCGCTGGCGCTGTCACCGCGTCGCACGCTAAACGGGCGGCTGTGCGTGTGGGCGTGCGGCCGGTGCGCGGAGGCAGCGGCTGCCGCGCCGCACGTCGCCGCGGCCGCTAGAGCTGCGGCAGCTCAAGCGTTGAGGGCGTATTGCGCACAATTAGGTGAGTTTCTGACCTCACCTTCTTCCCCGCACCAGATGCCGCAAAAAGTTTCGCTCTGAAGTATTCATACTGAACCACTCATTAGCACAAGTATTTATGTTTTAGATGAGGAATACCAAGAATTACTCTCAGAAGGATCTCCAATAAGCAGGAACTATATCGTCGCCGTGGGCTGTTATAGCGAAGTTATTCCGGTTATCCAATACCTTTGCAGCAGGCTGTCTGAAACACAAATGTAAGGTTTATCTTTCATGTTAGCTATTGTTTTTTCCGCCAGTTTCCAAGTTCCATAAAGTTTTCCTACATACTCATTGTACTTTTTAGTTTTTATAAAATTACAGCTTTACAAAATGCAACAAAATATTTCTAAATATCTAATTCGTGTTTAGGATCCCAAAACAAAACCCCCTAGCCCTGTTCTTCCTGGACTGTTTGCTGACTCTAATGTCAAGTCTGTCCGAGAGAGTAAACGGCAACTCACACTTCACGACGTTCCTCTGGCAGAAGTTCTGTCCTTCGCTCATATCTTTCCTGGGAACTCCGCGAGTGGACAAGAACATAAAATCAAGGTTGGTGATGCTTTAATAAAGTATTAATAAAATTTGAGAAAATAGGACGACAGTAACAAAAGAAACAATTTAAGATCCTTTAACAGAAGTATTAAAATTCAACCAACATTTTAAGATGATACCAAGTTTCTAAACAGTATTTCTAAATATTAATGCTTCAATTTCCAGAGAGCATGAAGGACACTTAGTTGACGATTCGGGAAGGGGATCCGGAGCTTTAGTTTGTGCTCCAAGTTTCAACAGCAAGCAAGCTAAAGCTATTTACAGGTAAATGTTGTTTACATACTTATGACAAATTAACAGTTGTACAAATTCTGATATGTAGAACGTATGTATGTTCGCATTATACGCAGAACCCAAAATCCTTACCCAAAAATCCTTGTAATTTTTGGGACTTATGTATTAAATTAAGTAATACCGTTATAATGCTAATATACTGACATCGTTCTGACGAAAAACCGTTACTTTTCGCAGCATAGCCAACCAATTAGTACGCTTAGTAGGGTCTACATCAAACCTCCGCCCAGTGCTAGAAGCTCTGTACCATCGAATGCTACTCTACCCGCCGGTGACTCATAGGGTAGAGCCGTTACGCAGCACGAGAGAGCTGCTTCAACACCCTCAAAGACTGTGCCAACTAGTTTTACTGAAGGCTGATCAGCATGAACGACATAGTGATGATATGGCGATTATAAGACTGTAAGTATGCTTTACCTTTCCAACATTTTATTTTAACTTTAAACGGATATTTTATAAGTGTGAAATTGTTTGTTTACTAACTGCGGAGTTTAAGTTCAATTCAAGTAACAGAAAACTTTAAAGAAACTATTAAGCACGTTCATTTGAGGAAACACCTTTACTTAGTAAGGAAATAAAATACCGAATATTAGATTTTTTGATGAAATGAAAGAAGACTTTTCTTTGACAGGATTATGGACGGCATAGAAGAATGCGGTCGTAGCGGGAACCCGGAAGTTGTAGCAGCCGCGGTTGAATGCGTAGTCTCTCTTCTTGATGCCCTTGAAAAACTGTGTTCTGGTTCTGTAGATTATTTGTCTTCAGATGTTGCGTCACTTATCTTGAATCACTGGCCAAAGTTACAGGACGCTGATTACACTGGTCCTTTAACTTATCAAACTCTGGCGCGATTGCCTAGCCCTTACAGGTAAACACATGCATCTAGTCCATTTTCCAAATGTTTAAATGGGTTTGATTAACTCAACCAAGTAAATTAAGTTCAATAATTAGGATTTTCCCATTAAAAATAAGGCTAGGTTAAGGTTAATGTAGCAATGAAATTAATTATTATTAGTTTCATTCCTACCAGCTGTGTGTGATATTACCTAATAGCATACTTATTTGGTTTTAGAGATGTTGTAGCTGTCTTGCAAAATAATGACGACAAAGACCACGATTCATCAGGTGAGAAATAAAAATCTTGATATCAAAATAAATTTATGTACATAATATTATATTGAATTATTTAAATCTTTACTATAATCGAACAATGTCTATCTCCATACCAGACTCCGTGTAACTAACTTACTGTCGATTAGTTACCTACTCCCAAAAATATTTTTGTTCTTAATAAGCGTAGGTAATATTTAAAAAGTCAAAACATTTGTTTTATAAATCATTACCAAAAGTTTTCTTCAAAATCAAAACCACAAAATTAGATAAATGCCTGCCGTCTACCTTGATCCTAACGTTGCATTCCAGATACATCGGGCCCAGAGAACGTTAGCTCCGGAAGCGAAGCTGAAGCCGATTCCGATGCAGATAACGTATTCCTACCATCTCGTGCTAACGAGCCGTCTCCAAATAAGATTGAAAAGGAGTCCTTCAATGCGAAAACAAAAGCTATTCCAAAAAGTTTGAATCTTGGCAGGTAAGTGTTGTTTTTAGTACATACCACTACAAATATCGTCGTCAGTGTGGAGCTGAGTTAAAAAGAGAAGTTATTAAGTATTTCTGCATGAAAATGGTCTTCGATCTTCATAAATTAATTCGCTTAAACTTCGAAAAGCAAGGACAGCCATAATAAATGTACGCATGAGTATCTAATAGAGATTGTGGATACGTAAATCTGACTTCCTTAAATAAGAAATTTTTTGTAACATTTTCAGATGCACAATAACAGACTGTAACGTGGACTTGGAGAGGCACAACGCCAGACAATTCGTGAAGACCTTACAAAACTCGCTTATCCCGAAGCTTGTCAATTTGAGAACTTGTATAGAAGTAAGTTATTACAAATTTTGACTTAAATAGCTTCATTTTTTGTAAGAAAGAAGTAGCTAACCCTGGCCACCTCATATGAACCATAGGTATCCATATTCAACCTCACCCTGTACATGATTCGATAGGGTTAGATTGTCTTATAAGGTTATAATAGGATTAAAACATATTAGTTTTTGAAATAATTTAAGATACATTTCAAAATTTTACCACACAACTAATTACCACAGAAATACTCATTCTCAAATCCTTTTTCTATTCCAGGTGGACGAAGCCATGCAAGATTTCGCGTCAAAATGTTGTCAACACAACGCCTCCCAACCGCCCACTACGGCCTGTATTATGAATGCTGACGGCATATACCTGGCTACATACTCCGCTCTGTTGTTGACCTTAAAGCAACAACGTATTAGGTTTTATACTGAAACTACAGTAAGTGTGTCTTGTTAATATCATTTCATAAATTTTAGAACAGAATAGAATAACTTATTGAAGTATGATACTGCAATGCCATTTGCATTGATGCTATGCCTGGAATTATCAGTGGTACCTATATTTGAACCAGTTAATTTTTATAATGTCAATTCACACTTAAGGGACATGGGAAATTTTCTTATATTTCAGAAAATACAAGTTCCTCTAACAGAAGATGACTTCGTGGAAGAAGTCCAGGGAAGTGGGGTTCTCGTGTATCTGTCGGCTACTTGGCTGAGGGAGCTCTATCAACAAGTCCTGTCTCACAATTTACTCAAAGATGTTCCTTCTAGCGAACATCCTCTCATACATTTACTATCTGGTAAGTGATATAGGTATATATTTAAATTAAATTATATAAACTTACCTCACGATTTCAGCTACGAGTATGGTCGAAGGGTTCTGGAAAATGATTTTTATCTTAAAGCCTCTGGTTTAGGTTAAGATTTACTTTTATACCTTCTTGAAATAAATTTTCTTATAATTTATGCATCCCAAACCTATTTGCCTTCTGGATGTCACGTGCTCTATGTTATAGACTACTTTAAATAATTATATCGTCATGTAACTTACGGTTTTCTACTTACGCATAGATCTCGGAGGCCTAGATCAAAATCCAGTGATGTCAGACTGGCAAAAACTGAAAGAAGTGTCGTTGCCATACAACACAACAAACGAGTCTCCGCAGCATCAGGCCAGTTTGCGATGGGCAAGAAGGTAATAAAACTTAAAGGTAATAAGCCTTTAAAAATTAAAATTATTTTTAAATTACCTAAGCATATTGGTTTTAAGGATACTCACATGCATTTGGGATTCAATGGTGACAGTACTGAGCGTGCCACTGATAGGATATAGAAATAAGAAGCATAAACTGCGCGGCATCATCTCCAAGAAGATTAACACGTTCGGGAAGAGAAAGCGCATTGCTTGGGAAGGTCTTACAATACAATGCCTTGAAGGATTACATAAGGTATTTACTTGTACTGTTTTGGTCTTTAGTCACAACATAAACAATGTTGTGTATCAGATAGAAAATAAGAAAACTTAAAACAAATGACATAACCGATGAAAATTGTTAGGATATTATAGATTTTTGGTTACTGTGAATAATCTATCCTTAAGCAATGTTTCGTTTTGTGTTAAGCAGAAAGTAATTTCAAGATAAATGTGAATATTATTAATTTCTTTATCGTTTTTATCAAATAGTGCAAAAAGAGTTAATAATTTTAGGCTGCTCGCATAAGCAACACGCTGAACCTTCAAAATCGATGCAGCAGTATTTTAGCGCTCCTGGCCAACTCCGCAATATCTCAACCTCCTAACGGCAAGATCCTGTCTACGCACGCACTGTCTCTAGATATATTAATTACAGGTAAAAATTATTTTAATTTTTGCTTTATTATGACATGACCCGTGTAGTGTAGAGGTTACTCCGTAAGATCTTTACGACTTGCTCAAACAGTCGCTTATAAGGACTGATCTACAAAACTCTTTCCCAGGTGGTTTAGAACTCGGTTCAAAGGCCCCAGAGTGTTGGGAGCATATCTTCGCTGCATGTCAGTATGTGTCCAGTTTCGAACACTCCCTGTTCGGGCAGCAAGGGAACAATGCCACTCCCATCGTTACCATGCAGACCGGCAGGAACAAGACCGTCTCAATACTGCAAGCTGATGCCAAACTTGGACTCGATGGGAGAGATGATGAGACGTGGTAAGAAATTAATAAAGACACATTAAGTTCACTTATCTGCAACCTTTTTGGCAGATTTTAAACAGGAGGCGGTTGCACTATTGGGGCACTTTTCATAATATGTCACACAGCACTTCTTTTTGTATGTAATGACCATCTAAACTACAAAATGTTTTTTGAAGCTGTTAAATTTTTTTTTATTTATGTTATCGGAATTATTCTCAAAAATAAGTACAAAGTGTGAAAACAAAGAATTCTTAAGAAGCAATTCCTACGAATAAATTTTTAGGTCCGATAAAATAAGTTTTGCCTTATAAAATAAGGAAATTTTTCGCTTGCAGCGTGGATGTATTCAATTTCTTGCAACCTGTTTTCGAGACCAATACTAACAACGACATGTCCGTTGCGAAAATTGTGGAGACTTGTCGTCAAGAGGTAAATCACTACATAGTATAAAACAAAGTCCGCTTTCTCTGTCCCTATGTATGCTTAAATTTTGATGCAGTTTTTTTAATAGATAGAGTGACTGAAGAGAAAGGGTTAGATTGTATAAACGTTCACAGTTTTTCTGAATCAGTATTGCACCCGTGCGAAGCCGGGGCGGGTCGCTAGTATATTATAATATTATATGAACATGCATTCCAAATACGGCAAATAAATACTGTATCATCTACCTTCTGTGTACATCTTATCTTATTAGCTAGTTCTGAAAAGAAACCTCCAATTATTTTAACGGAAGTCCCCAGACTAGTAAATTCTGTTGGTCTATTGGCTATTGACTATACTGTATTATTTTATTCTGTATGGGTAGAGCGGCAACGTGATATCGGGAGCGGGCGCGGCGCGCGTATGTTGCGCGCTGGCGGCGGCGGGCGACGCACTGTTCTCGCGGCTAGCCGCCACCACCACGCTGCCCACTCTCAAGGCCGCGCTGCAGCGGCTCGTGCACCACCAGAACAAACTTGTAAGTTCTACTTCATGGTGTAACAGCCGGCAGTCTCACGCATTGACCAATCCAGGATTTAATTCAGGGAGAAGCGCAGTCTCAGTTGATTTCACCTGTTTTTTTTAAACTATATTTGAAACTGGATTGGAAATGTGTCGAAATAAAGTGGCTCCGTTTATTCGTGCGTGAGGCGAAAAAGAATTAGGGGCTCCAAGCGCTGCGCCATATCAAGGAACCCACTCAAACAAACCCGAAAATGTCATCAATTCTGTCCAGCCGTTTAAGGGGTCATACGACTCATACGTACAAAAGTATTTCATTATAAGGATATTATTTAAAGAAAGACATCAAAGAAAGGCAATTCTTATACAAATCCGTCCATCTTCACAACGATTAATAAATGACTGCCCCGCATTTCCCAGTTATTCTCGTCATGGAACCAAGACGTAGCGAACAACAACGCCCCCTGGTGGCGGAGGGGAACACGCTCAGGTGCGGCGGGGAGCGCGGGGGGCGAGGCAGCGCGCGCGCTTTGCCGTGCGGGGGACGTCGCGCTGCGCTGTCTGCGGGCCGCGAGACCACTGGCTCACCGCATGGCCATATGGACTGTTGTTGGGCCTTACTTCATGCAGGTATTACTGAACAACAAATGACAATTAACAAGTATTCTTTTCTGGATTCAATGGCAAACATCAATACCACCTGGCGGGGTCTATATTAGTCTTGAAGGACGTCACGATGCGATGACTGCGCTGTCTATGGTCCACACGACAATAATATAGAGTTCGAGTGAAAAGTTTATAGAGTTATTTGGATTTTGTTTGTGGATTTTTAGACCAACGATATCCCTTCAAATTGTACTGTAATCTAAAAGAATCGGTTGCCATCGAGTAAAACTGGTTAAATAAAAGACCCTAGCTGAAGATCATATATTATATGTCTTCTTAAATTATAGGCGGCCTGTCACAAGGACATCCAGATATCGAGCTTGGCTATCCAGTGTCTTCACGACTGCGCGACCACGCTTCTTAACCAGCAAGTAGAGCTTCCACACTTCCACTTCAATGAAGCGCTGTTGAAACCTTTCGAAAACCTGCTTTGTTTAGAACTGTGTGATGATGATATTCAGGTATTTACGCGTTTTATAATACTTTAGCTCAGTTTATTGTCAAAAAGTCAAAGTCCACATAGGTATATAGTAGAAATTATGAAAAAAGATTTTAATACATACGTTTGTTATTAAGACATTTTCCCAAACTGTAATAGTATGTCTGTGGGCGTTTAATTTTAATATTATCGTCTTTTTTTCACAGGAACAAATCATATCGTGTATATGCGAGTTCGTAGAAACGAATCGAATGGAAATCCGTTCTGGCTGGCGACCATTATTCAATACTCTGCGCGCCGCAAATAACTCTAACCAATATTCGGCGATACTCGAAATATTTAAAGTGTTCCTCAACACTGACAATACTTTGGTCTTTGCCAATGCAGCTCTTGACTGCATCCTCTGTCTCTTGAGCCACATTAAAGGCCTCCACTACGATGAAGTACAGGGCACCGAAGTGAAACCAAAGAAAAACACTGCACCTCCACAACCGAAGCCAAATATCAGCCTCAAATTTTCAAAGAATAGCAAATTCATACCTCTCAATGAGGAAAAGTCGGAAAAAGTTATAGTAGATATGTGCAAAGAAGCTTTATATCATTTAGAGAATTGTGCTGATATACTGTCTATGATGTACAATATGCCTAAATGTCCTATCTTCAATACAGGAAATAGAATAAACGGTGACTTACCACTTTCTGTAGTGGATCCAATTATACCGAGCCCATCTTTAGATGTTTCGAGATTTATTGTTAACGAAAACTGCGAGGAAGAAATAATTTCATACAAAAAACTGTCAACAAGCCTTCCCCTAACAAACACAACAAATAACTGTCTACTCAGATTAGATAAGCCAAGTAATATTCTCAAAGCATGGTACGTTCTTGTCGAAGGGCTTATATCTGCAACAGTCGTATGTTCTAAAAAAAATCAACCAGCAGCTATGGAAACTTTATTTAAGTTATTGAAAAATGCAGCGACAGTTCCCGGGGCATATTTTGGCCTCCATTGTATCAATCACTTACTCTTACCGACTGTTCAAAATTGGTTACGACAAATCGCTCATGTGTATACGCACTGGGATAGCGTGATGCCGAATTTCAAGCAATGTTGTGGAATGACGACGGACACAATAGTTGGATATCTGCATCAATTACAACAAATAAATATTGAAAGAGCGAAAGCAGATGACACTACCGAAGGCAATGACATGAAACCGATAGAGAATGCGGAGGTCACATTTGCTCTAAAACAAATATTGCTCATTTTAGTGGAATGCATTGCTCAACCTCAGGAACCTATAGCTAGACTGGGAGCTTCATGTATAAGGCACATAATACTGACGTCAGGGCATTTACTGACTGATAAGCAGTGGGAAATTGTATGCACAAGTCTTCACAGAGCTTGCAATGTTAGCCTGAGTCCTTTGAAGCAGTTGACGTATGCTTTTAAAGAGAACTCGAATAGTTTCTATGGAGATCTAGCAAATGTTAAGGTGGCTGCTCGTCGAGATTGTTCTGTCAACGATAACGTAAGACTGCATGCTATGGCTCAACAAGTCTTCCTAACAGAACAATTAAGAGGAGAAGGTCCTGTAAAAGTAGCTAATAAGAATACTCAAAATTTAATCGACGACAGGAGCTACATTTTCTTAATTTATCTACAAGAATCCTTAAACTCCCTTAATCCCGATTTATACACCGTCAGAATTCCTAATAGAGGATTAATCGTAGGACTATTAGCTCATCAAATATTGATTCAAATAATAGCTACAGTTCTGATTCAAGCTTCAACTGATGTATTTCAAGGTATTAATAGTATTCTTCTCGAAAGTTTAAAAACTGGTACTGTTACTTGTAACTACAAGTTCTTTTTGAACAAAGACAACGTTGATTTATTACTAAAGGGTCTGGAGCTTTCTTTCATGAGATCAATGCAATTTGACTCTAGGCCAGGACTAAAGTTTCTTGTTCAGAAAGTATCTAATTTAGACCACGCTGCCAACTTATACAAGCAAACATCCTCGTCATGGTTAATAAAAATAATAGCTCTAACTGAAATATTTTTCAGTGGTACATATGAATTTAAATTAAAACCTACAGATATAATAATTATTCTGAACAACTACACAACAACACTGAATTTAACAATGGAATATGACCAATACGTGATGAAAATTTTTGATTTAAAAAACACTTGGGAGTTACTATGCAACAGTTATGTGAAGCACTTTATAAATGTCTCAGATTTTGATGAAACTGATGGTAAAGATAGAATTTCTTGTAGTTCAGAGGAAACTGACTCATCAACTAATAATTACGAACACTTTTATGCTTCAAATGATCCAGCCACTGATGATTCCGCTCAAAATATATTATATACGGAAGCTGTTATAGAAAAAGGAACAGAAGAAGAGACTGAGAAGCCAAAACCTTTTACGTTTGCTGATTTCAAAGCAGACGTAAATGCCTTAAGTAATAATAAATCTATATGTGAGGAACAGAATGAAAAAACGCCCGATATTAGTTCATGTGATGATAGCCTTACTACAGATGATATCGAAAATGGTAATAAAATAGAAGATAAACCTGTTGCTCCTACCATACAACTTAAACAAAGTCCACAAAAGAAGAAAGAGACTACTCGTAGTCCTGTTAAAACAAAAGAAATATTAACATCTGATAATGAAATAACAACTCGTAAAGTAAATATAACTATTTGTGATCCTCCTGCGTACGATAAAAATAAAAATATTGAACCTCTGATACCACCACAACCAGTACCACCGGAAATTGAACAGCAAAGAACACTCAGCATAAATAAGGTGAGCATCTACGTACATATTTTAAAATTTTATTTTGTCTCCCATCACACAGCAACCTATAAAAAGTTACAGTAATATTTATACATTTTTCGTTGTTATAAAATTTGTCATACGATTGTAAAGCGTATCTCAATCATTAAAATAAATAATTTTGTTGAGCTTTTGATTCATATTGACTTTCGTATCTACGGTTTTTGCAATTTAGTTTATTTGCATGTTTTAGTTTTTAATATTAAAAAAGTTATTGAAAAACTGTATTGTGTTTGAATAATTTCAGGATACGGAGGTGCAAAAAAATTGCTTTCAAAACATATTAATGGCATATCTGGAACTAGTTTTAACTTTTTCACTAGAAAGATTTCAGTTGGTACATCCAGTGCTTCAAGAAGGATTCCTTCAACTTGCTAAAACTGTCACCGACCCTCAATTACTGGACAGAATCCATTCATTCTTCGACAAGAAGGATTTAACAAGCTAAAATGTAATCTATCAATAAGTGCATCAATATTCTCTTCAAATGTAATTCAATAATCCCTCAGTGTAACTTGAAACAGTAAATAAAACAATATTAATTATCCAATCGTCTTTTTGCTTTTATTTCTCACTTCTTTCAAGACATAAATATAAAACTTTCCTTTAAAACATATCTTAACATTCGTAACAACAAAGTAACAAATCAATATTTGCAATACATATTTGGTATAAATGCTATACTCCATGCGTTGTCTTTTGTAAATGGATCAGAAAATGCATAATATATCAGTCAAGTGATTTACAAAACTACACCGCAAAACAAATGTATCTAGTCACATACAAGAACTAACAGTGATGGCACAACGAACTCACAACAATAATACAATGACGTAACTAATGAATCTACATTGTGAACTCTAACTTTGGAAAACAGACCAAAGAGTTCACCGTCTACTTTTGTCGCAATGGCACTAACATATTTGGTGTAAAATGTTTCATATATTTACATCAATTATATACAAAAACTATTTACAAAATTAAATCTCATCTTAACACATAAACACTTAATAATAACAACAACGTCAAAATAGACGAAGTTAAACTAGTAGCATTGCTTGTAGGGTAAGTATGCACTATTAAAGCATATGATAAAGCACTTAATCCCAGATCTGTTGTTATTAAAGCACTGTCTCTATTTATCAAATCTGCTAATTTTTCAGTTTCGAGAACACAAACTTTTAATTGCAAATCTGTTGGATCTTGCAAAATAGTTTCAACTGTAACGAAAATTTCTGTTTCAATAGTCAAGTATCCTCTTAGCGCACATTCGGCGATCTTAATGTGTCGTTCTAAGGCACTTAAAACGTTGTGCAAGTTTATAACACTGGCAGAAATGTTGGTGCCGTATAAGGCTCTATCAATTTGCTTCTTTGAATAGAGGATTCTCAAGGCACCTCCACATTTAGGACAGCATGCGCCAGGCGCTGTGAACCCAAGACATTTTTGTTTCTTCAGAGGAGGGCATATAATCCTGTCGAATTGGCATTTGGGTTCCATGAGATCTGATATGGAGCCGACAGCATAGCAAGGCCCGAGATAGTCTACGCTTACATATTCTGCCCATGCGGCACATTCAGAGCCGTATATAATTCCATTGACACCGCAAACAGTTCCGACCTAAAAATGAGAATAATTTTCATTTAGTCCAACTTTTTTAATATTTCAGTTAGTTTGTATGCAGTTTTTCAATATGCAAAAAATAGAGGATGTAACACAAATCCGCATACTATATAACTGTATAGCTGTATTTCAAAGTTCAGATATTCAGAAATAAATAACTTACGGATAAGCATCCTTGTAAACACGGCCCCCAATAAGCTAGTTTACGTCCACTCATCACCAGATGGCAGGGGTTGGCGTGACTGCGGCCGTCGCTGTCGCACACGGGCATCGCCGGCTGTGCGTTACAATTTGTAGTGTTCACTGAAAGTGTAAAAATCATTAAATAAAAAATTAAAATATAATATAATATTTGACTAAATTAAGAAAGAAACTTTAAGGCAAACGACGCAAATTCTAAGCCAACATAAATACTATAGGAGTAACTCTCAAGGAAGACTTCAAGTTATCGGTTGCACTTACCACAGACATGCTGCGGGCAGGAGGTCTGCAGACGCGAGAGGCACACGGAGCGCGCGGGCAGGCAGGCGCGACGCGCACACCCCTCCCCCGCGCCCGCCCCCCGCCCCGCTGCCGCCCCACATCCCCCACCACGCCCCTTCTCCCCCTCACCCCCCCCCCCTCCCCCCCCCCTCCCCCCCCCTCCCCCCCCCCCCCCCCCCCCCCCCCCCCCCCCCCCCCCCCCCCCCCCCCCCCCCCCCCCCCCCCCCC